>JAKCPI010019987.1:0-20928 GCA_023213315.1 Euborellia annulipes | reverse complement strand
TCAATTTAAGGTTCAGCAAATGCAAAATGAGCAACGCAACAATTCGTTTTTCTTTTTTTATTTATTTAACATAAAGTGGCCCTCGGGGCTTGGTGTAGAGGTTAGCGTGGTAACCTCATATACCAAACGTCGCGGGTTCGGACCCCAGGCAGTCCGATGATTTTATTTAAGCCACTTGGATACCAAATGGCTTAAATAAGAATGCCTGGACCCCATATATGTATATTAAATCAATAACGGTTATCGTAAATGTCTTATATGGCCGGAGTTGCCGAAAAGACACTGTAAATGTGTGTGTGAGTGTGAGTGTGAATGAGAAAAAAGTGTGAGTGTTTTTATTTAAAAAAAAAAAAAAAAAAAACAAAGTGGGTCAATGTTTCGGTCACATATAGACTGATGATGATCCTATATGTGACCGAAACGTTGGCCCTGGCACTTTATGTTAAATAAATAAAAATTGAAAAACGACTAGCTGCGTTGCTCATTTGGCATTTCCTGAACTTTAAACTATTAAATTTATGTAAGCATATCAGTTCTCGAAAACGGCTCAAACGATTTCTTTCAAATTTTAAATATTTTCTTATTTCTTCTAAATAAATTAAATTGCGCCCCTGGAGTACTAGTACTTTACTGGTGTACTTTTTTTCTTTTGGATCCGCCCTTGCCCTCTACCGTTCACTTTACCGTGATTATGTACAGTACTAGACCATTTTTGTTTGTAATTTAATTTCGATATTTTTGTATAAATGAATTTTTGCGGAAAACCGCATAGTTTCCGAGATATTTGCGAAAAACGATCTTCCGGCAACTTTACCGGCTTATTCTCGCCAAATGTCCCTAAGTGCTGACTTTAGAGTATCTTTCCATTACTAAAATACAACCTATTCTGAAAATATTAGCCTTCAGAAAAGGCTTGCCCATTTTCGTCGCCAGCTCTTGGACGATAAAGGCCAAGAACTGAAAAGCTTTTGGTAAACATCTGGTACAATTAGGGTGACCAATACTTTTTTCTTACATAAACTATTATTTTTTTTTATTTATTCAGAAACTAGACTTTTTCCCGAGTAAAATGATATATAATAATTTAAAACATCGGACCATTAGGAGGGGGGGGGGGGGCAATAATTTTTTCTTGAATATTGGGTGGGCTTAGTCCGACCCTTTATTTTTAAATCTCCCACATTTCTTCTTACATTTTAATAAAATATAATTTTTTTTTTTAAGGTAATATGGAGAGATTTGGAGGGAATGGATCAAAATTTGGCGCGCGTGGCGAACTCATTTGACTCCTCTCAGCCGGTGCTGGCCTCTCAAGACCAGGCATTGAAGTCTCTCTGACAAGAGAGTGAGCGAGCGACCCACTCACTCGTTTGGGCCAGATCGGGACGTTCCTCTGAGCAGTTTTCAGTGAGAAGCAGCAAGTGATTGAGTGGAAGATGTTGCACCTGGAGACATAGAAGAAACCAGGCGCTAAGAGGGACAGTGTCTATGTCACTGTGTTAGCTGCCCCGCCCGACTTGACTGTTCTCTGAGTAACTGTTCCTTTGCTATCCTTCGGGCCTCGGGACCAAGGGCGCTTACTTACTTTCTCTACTATTCGTGTGAAAAGTGCAAAGGAGTATAATTGCAATCCCTGGAGGTGTGGAGTAGTGTTGCACACCGCCCTGAGGCCCTGCTAAGGTCATCCACCAATCATCAATCATCCTGGCAGGGTAAGTTTCCCTTCCTTTCTTTTTTACTTTTTGTTTTAAGTTCACGACCCATTTAAATCTCAATAATATAAATTAATACTAATTCTAACAAGCGTAAGCAGAGCGTAAATCGTTGTTTAAAAGTAAAATAATAATAAATTTCCTTCCACTATTTCATTATAGCCTAATTAAATCATTTATTCATTTGTCCTGATTTTTTTTTTATTAATTATTTCACAAAAGGGCTGAAGAAGGAAGGAACAATTTCATTGTCATTTTGTTTATAAAAAGAGGCATATAAAAAAAAATAATAATGAAATCTTTTGTTCTAGTCCTTTAGAAGAAAAAGACTGTTTAAATTGTTATCTCTTTCACTTTTCATGCAGCACAACCCCCGCCCCGGGAACCTCTCAAGGAAAATAAAAAGCATCGAATTTAATCACTATTCTATCAATGAGATCATTAAAATATAAATAAATATTTTTATTTTTGATGTGACACCCGTTTCAATATTATTATTTGTAGGTTAATATGTAGTTCCCTTCAGGTGTTTTCTACCAGGATGGAGGGCTGGATTGTTTGATTCTTTTTTCAGAGACTTTTTTGTTCAAGGGATGCATCCTGTCGTTAGCCGAAAAAGGCTCAGAAAAAAAAGAATTGCTTTTTAATCAAACAATCCCTCTCCAGCCCTCCATCCTGCTAGAAAACACCTGAAGGTACATATTAATTAACCTATAAATATAAATAAATAAATTAAATTATTTCTCTCAGTCCCCTTTGAAAAAAATTTTGCTATTTACCCTAGAAAAAATTGTATCGTATCAATTACCCCATCGTATTTTGAATAGGATAAGATCCTTACAAGGAATGTCACCCAAAGGTGAATCGCCGATTCTTTTGAAACTTGGTGCATTTAAAGAACTCATCTTTAGATGAAAAAAGTTTCAGGGATGGGCATACAGAAATATTTTTTTTTAAATATTTTTAACTTAATCTATAAAATCAGTACAATAGTGAAATTCAATGAAAAAATGCTTAAAACAAATCTCATTCTTACAATAACTGCATTTTATAAGATGGTATTTTGAACAATTATTTATTCCTCCTAATACAACTGGTCTTATTCAACCACTTTTTGGATTTCGTGTTTGGAAGAATTTTGTGAGGAAGATATCTGATCGCGTTATACTTTTCAATTTAAATATCAACTTATATCAGAGAAATAATATACTAATTTTGCAATCATTAGCACACAATCAGCTCTCTTCACCAAGATATATTAATCTATTTAAATACTCGTGGTTTGCATCGGGTTATTCTCAAAGCCATCCTGGTCATTTCGATAATCCTGTTGAATTTTGTTTCAACAATGAAAATAACTTATGTTATAAAGACGAATCATGTGATTTTTCTTTTATAAAATGCAGTTATTGTAAGAATGAGATTTGTTTTAAGCATTTTTTCATTGAATTTCACTATTCTACTGATTTTATAGATTAAGTTAAAAATATTTAAAAAAAATATTTCTGTATGCCCATCCCTGAAACTTTTTTCATCTAAATTAATCTTTAGATGAGTTCTTTAAATGCACCAAGTTTCAAAAGAATCGGCGATTCACCTTTGGGTGACATTCCTTGTTAGACTATTGATCTTCGTACTAATACACTGCATACATACATACTTCTCCTTAAGTGGTGTTTCTCAAATATACATACATACTGTCTGTTCCAAGAGATTTTTATTATTCAATATATCGCCTGCTGAGAATCATAGTGCCGAAAAATTCAATTTTTGAGTTAAGCCTACGAAACGTTGTTAAATCATCTTCTCTTTTGAGTGCCAAAGTGGCGAATATATAATTCCATTCTTTGCTATTGTTCCTGGCCTATTCATTTATTGCCCGGCTATTTAAACGTATATAGTGACCGTCTACATGAACCAAATCTTCACTGGGCTAAATTTTCATGAGAGCCGATTTACTAAAAAAGTTCAAAAAAATCGATTTTTTTTATTACTGATGTCCGATTCTCTAGTTCTTCATGTTTTATGATGAAATATTCGATTAGAATCGATGTATTTTATATCAAAAAAATTAAAAAAACAAGACAAAGGTGAGAGATAAGAGAAAAGGGACCAAACAAACTTTAAACTCATTTTTTTCAAAACTAGGGTTTTCATAAACAAAATTTTAAAACTTGATATCTTCCAAACCAAAAATGATATAAATATATATTCTTGCTCAGCAAGCAGGATGTGTTCTGTACAGAAAGCACAGAAACTCAATTTTGACCCCGATGAAGATTTGGTTGCTTCTCATATGGACGGTCACATATTTTAATAAAACTTTCAAACGCCTTTTCTAGAATTGTTGAATTTCGGACTTTCGCCACTCAGCAGGCGATATCTATATCTATCAATATTTAACAATGAATGTTAAATTTTATAAATGTGGATTTTATAGCTGGATAATCGTTGATAGGTAAATAAAAAGAGCAGCTAAAATTATTTCATTTATTGACCCACTAGGCTGACGTTTCGATCTTGCTCAAGACCATCCTCAGAGCTGACAGCCCGCAAGCTCTGAGGATGGTCTTGACCAAGACCGAAACGTCAGCCTAGTGGGTCAACAAATGAAATAATTTTAGCTGCTCTTCTTTTATTTACCTATCAACGTTAAATTTTATATATGACTTATTTCATTAAATAATTTTGATTTTATAAATTTAAATAAAGAGTAATTTGTGCTAATCGACGGTGGTCGTCTATAACTTGTTTTGATATCAAGCAAGTTCAAAGGCCCTGCAGGGTCGTAGCCAAGGTGACTGACTCTCCATCCGCAGGTTGCCTTACGTCAAATTAAGGATTATTTTTTCCCGAAAGGTTCTAATGCTATAAAGAAGAAAAATACCAGGGTGTTGTGGGTCAGGGTGAATTCCTCTTCGCCTCCGCCTCGCTCCTTGAGCCTTGAAAAAAGGGATAGGATTGTGCTGACGAAGTGCAAGATCTCACATAATAATAATAAATTAATGCAGAATCATCGCAATCAGGAGCTAACAAGAAGGGGAAATTTTCATTTAATAGTCCCAATTTGATCATGATTGAAAGAAATTTTTTTAAAAAAATATCCATCAAAATTTTGTCAATTTTTAAACTGTTCTACTTTTTTTTATTTTATGGAAAAATAAACCTTAATTCGTCTTGAAGCGACCTGGTAAACCGCCTCCGGTCGTGGCTACGTCTCTGATTTCAATCCCATGACATAAAACAGCATACATTTTTGATTCAACCAAAAATGATTCAAAATTCAAAATTATTCAATTTATTATTTTGAAAATTTTCATTTTTCAGATTCCTTGTACAATTTTATTAACATCCTTTTTTTTCCTGTTTGAAATTTTAAAACAATTCCGTTATAAATGGCATATTGATATTCATTTCGATAGTAATTGTATTATAGCCTATTGCTTCCATAATAGATATATTTATTATTTCCCCTTTGGAAACCGTTAATGACCGTTACAATCGAGGGCTGACGCTATTTCTATTTCATTTGAGAATTTTCTTTTTCAGTTTGATCATTATAATTTTATCTTATGAAAAAGATCCATTTCCTAGATTAATTAAAATAAAAAGAACAGGATTCAGTTTCCCTTCTTGTCTGTTTGATAGCCATTCTAGACGGAAATTCGTTCTGCTCTAACGCGTTATGTAGTCATTTCCAAAAACAGACAGACCCAGTTCATGACCTTGGATCCATTCGTTTACCTTTTATCTTTTATTCAATTAATTCAAATAAAAGACTCTGCTGAAACAGTATATTATATTTTTCTCCGTTTGATTTTTCGTGTAATCGACATTAATAGTACAAATAGCCGGTAACCCGGGTTTTGCAATTATTATTTGTTGCTTTCATATTTCACTTAGGGCGATCCAATTTGAGCCTTCTTATTAGAGCCCTGCACAGGCCGATTTTTCTTGGCCCGACCGCCCTGTCCGTATTTTCTTTTGTCTTCCCGCCCGTACCCTGCCCGTAATTTTTTACCATTCTTCAGGCCCGCCCGAGCCCGCCCGAATTTTCCCAAACCCGCCCATACCCACCCGAGATTTAGTGAATGAATGAACGAATGTCTTGCAATTTTCAAATAAAATTTCATTTGCATGCCCGTCCGCCCGAACCCGTTTATTTAGAATTGCTACCCGCCCGTAATTTTTTCATGGGCCTTAAAGCCCGCCCGGCCCGGCCGCGGGCCGGGCGGGTAATGGACCTACGGGCCAACCCGTACCTGCAGGGCTCTACTTCTTATTCAACATAGCCGCCCCCCTCTATCACCCCCTCAATCCTCGCTCTAAAGTGCGAGATGCAGTCTTCCAATGTTCGCGGCCCATGGCTGCAAAGGCTGCCTTGATGGTGCCTGAGGGAGGTGATATTGAGATGCCTGGACTTGTTGGTTATTTCTCGAAAACGCTCCACACGTGGAAGTCGAAAGGGTTCAGGCGAAAAAATCCACGTTTTCAGGGAGCCACTGTTGGATTAAATGACTTGTATGAGTAGGTGCATCGTCTTGGAAGAGGTCCCAGGGCCATACCCTCCGTCCTCGGATGCGTTTTAGGTACCCGAAGAATCTTAGGCGTTCTTGCGCGTAAGACTTTCTACTTAGGTAGCTCTTCTGTTACATTGCAAGCTTGACAAACTCGGCCATTTTACGATTATTAAAGTCTTACCGACGTATCTAGTCTATCTTAGCGCCAATTAGCGCCTACTCCTGAATTCTAATATACTCAGAAATTCAAATTAAATTTTGTCTGGATTTTGGCTGCGATTCCTGTATACTGTATATATTAATGACAGTTGCAGAAGTTATGAACTTTATTATTTTAACGGCTATATCACACAAGCGTCCGATAATGATCATTTGGATACCAAATTGTATGATCGATACTGATCAATTGTAATCTCAGACGTCTTGCCAATAAAAATCCTCGATAAAAATTTTCATTAATTATTCTCAAGTGCAAACAAAATCGAATAAATCTCCTCAAAATTCTTTCAAATATCTTTTCTTGAGCTGTTTCTACAAATACTATAATTGCCAACAATAATTAGATCGGGTGGACAGATGGGAACTTTAATGACTTGGGCTCTGTCCGCAAAGGCAAATAAAATGTATTAATCTATCTACTCTACGGGTTTCCCCATATTTATTTTGTTTAATTTCTTAACGGTCTAGAATTACCTTTAATATTGGGATATGCTGAATTCAATTCTTTGCATATTCTTTGAATGGCTTCCCGATAGGCGACGGACGCACTTGCTCTTGTTGTTGGGAATTTTTATTTGACGGCATCCTCTTAATCTTTAATTACCAAAATCATGTGATCCTTGTGACTGGTCGTTAATGATGTGTGCGGCAGGCGGGATTACTCTTTACGTTTACGCTTCTCTGGTAGAAATGACCAAAGAGATCACTGAGCGTCAAAAAAAAAAAACGAAACATTGTTTCTTCTTAAGAAAACATGTTTTATCTTAATGATACTGTAATTGATTAAACATTTTATTATATGAAATTTCTTATACATTTATAAGTATATTTAACACAAATCCATATCATTTTAATAAATAATTACAATTTAAATAAAACAAAAGACAAAAATGTCGAAATTTCTTTAATAACGCCAAATTTCTAAAATTTTAAAATAATCTTTCCATTTTAGTTTTTCTCTGTCTATTTTATTGGAATTTCATATAAAAACAAAATTTTTGATTAATATCCAACTAAACATATCGAGATTATGTTGATTTGTCCCTCAAATTGAAAATCGATATTTTTTTTTTTTTTTTTGGATTTGTGTTAAATTTACTTAGAAATGTATGATATTTCATTTTAAATGTTTAATAAATTAGATTAGTGAGAACAGGTCTTTTTAAGAAGAAACAAATATGTTACGTTTTTATTGACGCGCAATGTATATACTAAAAATAAATTTTGTTCAAATTCGAATAAAAAGAAAGTTGAAAAATGACAAGACCTTACCTAGATTTGCCTATAAGCCAACTGTCTATCTTTAAAAATAATTTAGGTAAAATCTAATAAAGAAATTCTACTTCAATAATAAGGAATAATAAAGATAATAAATTATATTATTCTACTTTCCCTCGGAAGTTGAAATTATTTAATAAATTTGGCCTAATTATTGAAATTTTATTAAATTACTTAAAGAATTTCTTTTTTTTTTATTTTATGCGTAAATTGGAAGAGAAAAAAAAAATAAAACATGTTTACTCATCTGATTTTCCAGTTGTTAAGTGACGAAGATGTTTTTCCAGGATTATGAAATCTTTTTAAAATATTTCTCTCTAACGGGATTTATAGAGATTTATTTATGTAATAACTAACTATATCATGACCCCACCCCGTGACCGTGAAATGTTGACATTGTTTGTGAGTATTGTACTACTGGCTGTTGAGTTGTATTTGCAGAAGCAGAGACTGGCAGCCAACTTTTTTTTCCTTTAAATGTTTCATTGGGCCGACGTTTCGGTCTCAGGGGCGGATTAAGGGGGGGGGGGGGGGGCTAGGGGGGCGATCGCCCCTGTTCCGCCACTGTTCGGTCTCGATAGAGGATCTCTCCCATGTTGAGCATCAGTACATATAGCAATGCAATATCCCTAATGCAAATTATATATATATATTTCCTTGGCACTTATTAGGCCCTGAAAATGGCCTCTATCGAGACTGAAACGTTGGCCAATTTGGCCAATAACCCGGAGTTCGGTTGCCCGCTTGTACCAATTGGGGTAAATAAATGAGATTATAAATAAATAAGATAATAATGTAATTCTTTGCCTCAGATACCGATAAAAATCTATAATAATTTAATAAATGCAAAAAGGCCCAGGAAAAATGTCATAAATTCTCTTATAAAATTGGGCTCTAAACTATTTAACCCTGCGACCCTTTATTCTAGATAAATTTTATGGAAATGTGTCCCACATTTTGCACTGCTTGGCATTGTGCTAATACAAGAGAAAACCAACAAAATCACAATTTACATTAGGATAATGATTTGGGCGAAAATGATGTATTTCTAAAAATATTTCTATTTGATTGTAGATGTCTCTGTACCGGCGCGGGGCGGTGCTGACTACGTTCCTTGGTGCATGTGCAGCAGTGGCATTAGCAGGTTCTGCACTTGCCACCTGTCATTGGCTTGAAGCGAGGGCTTCACGGACGCGCAACGCAGACTCTGATGGCCATATTAATTTCGGACTATTTGAAGGCCGAAAGCAACTTAACGTCGGCTACGGATGGCGACATTTCAATATTAATGGTAATGCACTCTCACTCATAAAATTCATTTAACCATTGCTAATAAGATTGAATTGGATTTTTAATCCCAGTATTTCCAGGTCATTAATGTGTTGTGCCCTAACAATAGAAGCCCAACTTTCGACTATTCTAACTTCCAAGAAGTCCAGTATATATGAGATAATTTGAATAAAGTTAGATCGTTAGTTTATATATCTATGGTAACCCGATCCCTTTTCAAGGGGACTCTCAAGTGAGACCAGCTCAGCTCACTTATATATCTGATGAGGAAAGTGAAAAGGGACTTGTCGGCGAAGTACGAGCATTTTAGCCGAATTAGGTCAAAAATATCGATTTATTTGGTTTCGATTGAATATGATTCTTCAATATTTCCTATACAGGTTAATTTATTCGGTAATTTCTGCGATGAGTATCGGATAAATATTACGAAATAATCGATTTAGTAACCTTAAATAGTTTTTCATTCTGTTAAAATGGGTTTTCCTCCAAATTCCGTTTTTTTATATATATATAACTTTGAAAGGCTCCAACTTTTTTAGTTTTTGAGATATATGAGTGGCTTTGGTCTTAAAATGTTCAGGAAATTATCCTTTACAATAAAAATATCAATAAGATTAATGAGATGAAGAGGATGCAGCCAATAATAAATAAAAAGCATCTATTTTGTTAACTCTTTATTTAGGAACCTTTCGGCTTTGTTGATCATGGCCGAAACGTTCCTAAATAAAGAGTGTTAACAAAATAGATGCTTTTTATTTATTATTGGCTGCATCCTCTTCATCTCATTAATCTAATTTATATAACAGCCACATGTTATATACTTAAAATATCAATAATTTGTGAAATTTTTGACAAGAGGTCCCTTTTCACTTTCCGCATCACAAATTATAGATGAGGTTTGTTATAGCAACTGCTTCTGAAAGGCTGGCTAGTTTTTTATAAACCGATAGACCACATTATCTAATATCAGAAAATAAATAAAAAAAAAACATCTTTTAATATTGTTGTTGCGAAACTAGACAAGAATATTACATAGAATCTTCAAATGTTGAGATTACTTGTCTCTATAAAGCAGATGATGGGCTTTTCTTTCAAAAACCAGCCCATCATCTGCTTTATAGAGACAAGTAATCTCAACATTTGAAGATTCTATCTTTTAAGATGATGGAAGCAATCCTTATCTATCTTTTAATATTTCTCACTTGGCACTATTTTTAAGGATTATTCCCGAGATTTATGTTTCCTTCCTCCCTAGCCAAAATTTTATTTTTTCCTAAAACCTTAAGTAACCATATTTTTACTTTCTCTTACCCTATATATGAAATTATGAAATATATAGAGAGAGAAAGTATTGCGATCATGTCAAAAATTCGATGTCGAGATTTTAATGGATATACATGTTTTGAGGTCCCCTGAGTCCAAAAAAGTGGGTCCCGCAAATTGGCCTGTGTGTGTGTGTGTGTGTGGACATTTTTGACCATGAAGGAAATGAGCTAGGAGGTTGAAATTTTATAGCCAAGTTAGGCTCCTTCCGAACTCGTGTAATAAGCTTTTAAACAAAATCGGCCAAAAAGTACTAGTACTTTACTGATGTACTTTTTCAGTTTTTTTCGATTTTCTCAAAATTGGCTCCAAGGATTTTTTTTTAATTCAAAAATCAACTATTTTTTCACATAGTACGCGATGTCGCATAGGCCCAAGGTTGTAGCATCGTCGTAACCCTTTTTGGTCGTAGTACTATGTAGTCCTAAGCACTAACTCCTCTATTAAAAAGCATCAGGCCGTTTCGGTCTCTCACCAAGAAAACAAAAACGATGAAATTAAAAATGAAGGGCAAATGATAAGCATCAGTCAGTATTGCTTTAAATATTTAACTAACCGGAAATAATAACCAGAAAAAAAGACTATGCTTAAGATTTAATTGAAAAAAAAAAAAAAAAATTAAAAGTGAAACGAAAACAAAGAAGAAGAGCAAGTAATCTCCTCTCTCTCTCAACCAAAAAGCATTCATTAATTCATTTGAGTTCATCTTTATAACCCAAATACTCTTCCCTCGTAAGCACTTTTGTCAACAAACTTGCTTTCATTAATATAAAAATAATTTCCTTTAATCTTTACATAATTTAGCTCGTAGTTACCCCGCCCCCCCTTGGGGGGGGGGCTGTTGAAATTAAAGTTTCAATCAATTTAATAATTGTATATTAATTGTTGGAAAGTTTTGTTTAGTTTCTTGAATTGATTGTAGATGGTCGTAAGGAAGTTCGATTTAATCCTAAAGACCGTCAGCCAAAAATTAAATAACTTTGTGAATTTTCCGTTTATTTGTGGATATTTCGAAACCAGTGAGATGGAATCATCCTCAGTACAAGCAGTTTTTTGCAAATTGTCTGTATGTCTGTGTTCAATTTTAAGCATGAAAGAATTGAGATATCAGACTGAAATTTTATATTTAAGTTAGGCACCTCCCTGGGACGCGACACGAAACTTTTGAACAAAATCAACCAAAGAATACTAGTACTTTACTGATGCAATTTTCCAGTTTTTTTCGATTTTCTCAAAATTCGCTCCAATGATTTTGATTAAAATTCAGAAATCAATTATTTTTTAGATGCTCTTTGAAATGTATATTCTCATTTTGCTCTCAAAATTGTTTGAATCACACTTTACTCTTGTAGTGAGGGTCAATATTAAGTCCCACCCAAGAGTTTCTACTTGTGATTATTTCATTGTTTATATAAAAGAAAATGAAAATCTTTATTGGAAATTTTCTTGATTTGAACCATGAAAGTTTCCATTAGAAAATATATATATATATTTTTAAAAAACAATGAAATAATCACATGTAAAAAATGCATGGGTGGGACTTAATATTGTCCCTCACTGTACTTCATAGGAAAGATAAAAGAAATGTTAGTAAATTTTACATCGCCCTCGGGCTTGGTGTAGTTGGTAGCGCGCCTGCCTTGTATACCAAGGGTTGCGGGTTCGGATACCAAAAGGCTTTAAAAGAAATAAAAAAAAGCCTACAGATATTTACGTAGATATAAATATATTTCGAATCCCTATGCAGCCCAACATCTGCAAACATTTCTATATATATTTTATTGTTCAAAGTGAAAATACCAAATTCATTTGGATTTCACTAGAAATATATTTATTTAAATTTTTATTGAAAGAGAAAACGAATAATAAAGATAGATATTTTTAAAAAAAGAGAAATTTAAATGAAAAGTTTGATGGAATTGTTTAAATGAAAAGACATAAAACAAAAACCAGACTGTACTTGTTGGTATTATATGTGTTGTCGAGCCAATACTAAATTAAAATATATTCAGAGAGAGAGAGCGGTTTTCTCTTGATGGGAAATTTATTTATTCCCTTTGCTTATCTATCAGAATATCTTATTACTTTTAATCATCAGATTTATTATAAAATAAAATCTATTTTTTATTCTTTTATATAAATTAACTATCACCTTCAGGATTATATATACATTTCTCTGTTTTTGAGGTTCTTAATAACTAGAGCCCGGATGTTGATGCAAATGCTTCTTTGTATAGAAGTTGCCTCTTTGCAGTTAACCATTTCATAAGTATTCTAATCGAAAAAACCCTACAATGTTTAAAACCACCCAACATTTTGCCAATTTTTATCCAAAACAACCTTCTTTTTCATGCATATTTTAAAGAAAAAAGCATGTATTGAATATTTTTGTGTGTATTGGGGACTACAACAGGTCCTTCTACAGATCCGTTCAAAATAATTCAGAAGAAGTGGATTAAAATTGATTTAAAAAAATTCAAAACAGATTAGTGGATAATTATTCAAAAAAATGTTAACTAATCAAAATGAAATTGTAATAAAACGGAACATGTCAGCCCAGAGATGACTATAAAGAATTCTGCAAACTGGAAACAAAGAGATGCTTATAAGCAATGATGGGCCCAGGGTTTTGTTGAGATGGGGGGCATGGGCGTACCCAGCGAGGGACAGGGGGGGCAGCTGCCCCCCCCCAAAAAAAAAAAAAAATTTTTCATATTGAAATGAAACAAAATTAGGTAGGGCGATAGCGACGGGGACTCGTTAGGACTCGAGGGTTTTTATGCCTTTAATTCGAAGGCTTTTCCCCTAAATATATATATGAAAAAGCTATGTCACAATCTGGACAGCCATGATCTGCCCCCTCCCCCCCCCCCCCTCTAGATTTGATCCTGGGTACGCCCCCCCCCCCCCCCCCCCCTCTAAAATTTCATTTGATTTTTCGTTAGGATATTATAATAGAAAAGATCAAATATTTTAGCAAAAAATTGATTTTTAAGGGCTTTGAACCTCTGGAAAGAATTTTCGGATCGATTCCAAACTTTGCACATCTTATTTTTTTTTTTTTGTAAAAGGAAACTTTTGAGCAGCATTTTACAAGTATAATCAAAAGGCCACCCCACTGCATGCATATTTTGGGTTTCTGCATGAACATCCGGGCTCTATTAATAACATTAGCGCTTTGAATACATCACACAACATTCCTGAAAACATTAAACAAATAAGAAGGATATTGCTCTCCTAATAAAACGGAAGTAGAAATTTCTTAGGAATCAACAAGTATTTCTTTTCTTGTGTTCAAGGGCAAGGCACTCGAATAATTAATGTTCATAAATATTCCTTCAACCTGAACATGAAAGAGAGAGAGAGAGAGAGAAGAACTTGACCATCTAATGCGTAAATCCTGTATTCGTATTTCGCTGAGAATTTAAAAGACAGAGAGAGAGAGAATTCCTCATAACTAGAACGTCTTTTAGTTTGTGATTGAATATTTTAAAATAGGTTCCGCTCGAGTGGAATCAACCGAAAAATTCAACTCGATTCACTGATTTAAATTAAATTATTTTTTTTTTTATATTTTTCAACTTGTTCACGGTTAAGAATACATGACCTTTATCCCATTTATTTTTATATGTATGTATATAACGTGCAAATGAAATGCTGATAGCGGAGGGGGGATCTTATTTCTTGTAGTTTTTTAATCGCTGAAACTATCTGAAACATTCCATCACCTCAAGTTTTTTTGTAAAACGAATATTAAGGGAAACCAAGGGGAAACAGGAGTGCTCTTCTAAATTTATCTCTTAAATTACCCAGAGTCCAAAACAAGCTCTGTGATTGGCTAAAATGAACATGATCTTAACACTGTCTCTCATTGTAAAGCTGCCAACAGCTTTGTCTCGCACTTTACAAGTGGTTCAAGCCCGAAAAAGCAGTTTATATGGCTACTATGCACGTATTTTATTAGTTCTGGATTATGGCTCCAAGCGGTTGTGTACTCTGAATAACTTTTATTTTATTTGTGACGAATATACTGTGAAAAGTCAACAAAATAAAAAAACAATAAAACTATAATGATTTGTCTGTGATATTTGAGAAATTGAACTATCAAGAACATCGTTGGGTGGTTTATGGAATCTTCAAAATACTAACTTTGTTGTCGGGGCAGCAGACTGACAACACCACTATCCCTGCATCTTGAGCTTGTGGGACAGAGATCGCCATTGGATTAAAATGACTACCACTATCTCCGAGGAAAAATGGGCGTAAAAGTTCATTTCCCATACTATCATATTAAATGTTTTTTACGAAAGCTTAGGACCCTATTATAAAGAACAGGATGACATATTTCACCAGGAATAACGATACTAAGGAAGATGGCACGTCAGTATTCTAATTGATTATTGTTGGGCTCCATGGCGGGAAAGCGAAAGCGGGATCGGAAGAGCATCTAAAAAAAAAAAAAAAAAGAAAAATAGCTTCGCAGGCAAAAAAAAAAGCAACCATATACACTCTATAGAGTGTTTAATATTTTAAATATCATTAACAAAAGAGCTTTTTGATACTTTTTCTATTATAAAAAAAAATTATGCATAGTTTGTTTCAAAATATTTATTTTTATATCGCTGTTTTTTCATTTTTTTTTTGAAAATTACCCATGTATTGTAAAAAAAACTGTACGTGATGGAGGGAAATGGTGAACATTTTTTCAAGAAGTGAACCCAAGATCTTAGGAATGTGAAGAAAATGTTAGTTGACCAGAAAACTCTTTCTTGGCAAGAGAAATTATTAAACTTGCAAATCTACTCACAAAACATAAATCAAAACTATATATAGTGAGGGACAATATTAAGTTCCAACCCATGCGTTTTCTACTTGTGATTATTTCATTGTTTTTAAAAAAATATTATATATTTTTTAATGGAAACTTTCATGATTCAAACCTACCTACCTATAATATTAACCCTTTCTGTACAATTAATTCAATACATACAATTAAGTTCCCACCATGTGATTATTTAATTGTTTTTATAGAAAATGATGATAGACATAGGCGTAGCCAGAAATTTTTGATGGGGGGGGGTTCAAAAAATTTTTTTCAAACACGCAGATTAAATAGTAGGCTGGGATGAGTAGTGTAAAGGGGTTGGAGAATAATAACCAGCAGATTTATCGCTCCACCTGACGTCCTTTATTTGGCCGATATTTCGATGCATAGGACACGCATCATCTTCAGTGTCGCGAGGATATAGTAGGTGCGCCACCGCAGAATTTTGCTTTGGACACAGAGCGGTCATCAGCTTAGAGAGGCACCTCACTAATTATGTTTAACGCCCCTAAGGCATTTGATAGAACTTGAACTAGACTAAGCCCACCTACTATATCCTCGCGGTACTGAAGATGATGCGTGTCCTATGCATCGAAATATCTGCCAAATAAAGGATGTCAGGTGGAGCGATAAATCTGCTGGTTATTATTCTCCAACCCCTTTAACTTAACCCCAAAACCCCCTCCCCTCCTGTGGCTACGCCTATGATGGTGGAATACTTTATTGGAAAATTTCTAAAGTTTGGATCACAAACAAATTTTTCATAATAAAAAAAAAAACAATGAAATAATCACATGTAGAAAGCACATAGGTGCGATTTAACTTTGCCACTCGCAGTACAACCTGAGAGTAAGAGAGAAGGGGGAATAAAATAAATCTTGTATGAATATATTAATTAAAGCATGTATTTTTTATTATATAAATATTTTTCTCGTGAAAAGAGAAATTATTTAATTCACACTTGCGAGGAAAGCGTGGATTCATCTTTTATGGTGGGTGGGTGGGCGTATGTTACAAAAGTGACCTGCTCTCAACTGGCTGTATTAAGACTTCCCTCTCTACTCTATATCTTTCCTATTAACATAACAAGACAATGGCTGATTAGTCAAAGGAGAAAGAAACATAAAGAGCGATTAAGATCACTGAAAAGATAAAAAGAGGCACGTGTGAAAACAAGTTGACTTTTGTCTCTCTCTTGCTAACTTGTATAAAATAAATTTTAAGAAAAATTATTCTAAATTCTTATCATTCTTCCAAAAAGACACAATGAACTTTTCGGCCGCATCCCGCGTCTAGAAAACGTCATAAAAAGTCTTCTCTCTCCTGTCGACTGGCGACCATCCAAGCATACAAATATAATAGTATTATGAGCGCCAATCTTCTTATACATCAAGTTGAAATATTATACACAGTGCAAGGCAAGCTCTTAATGCGCCATTTGAGAGCAGGTCACTTTTGCAATATACACCCACCCACCCACCTTATAAGAGAAGAATCCACGCTGTCCTCCAAGTGTGAATTAAATAATTTCTCTTTTCAAGAGAAAAATATTTATATAATAAAAAAAAAAAAAATAACATGTTTTAATATATTCATACATCATACTTTTTATTTTTTTTAAACATTCACACTTTTTTCTCATTCACACTCACACACAGTCTTTTCGGCAACTTAGGCCTTATAAGACTTTACGATAACCGTTATATATGATAATATCTATTGGGGATCCAGGCATTCCTATTTAAGCCATTTCGTATCCAAATGGCTTAAATAAAATCATGGGACTGCCTGGGGTCCGAACCCGCGACGCACATAGGAGTATTTGTTCAATAAACCCGGACAAAAGTCGAAATCACTAAGTTACTCAAAAGTCGTAATAAAATTATTGTTCCTCAAGCTATTCAACAGATAACCGGTCCCTCCTAAGGTAGCCATAAACAGGGAAGCTATTTTAAGGGGGGTGACAATGGGGGGGCGGCCGCCCCCCCCCCCAAGATTTTGGAAGGAAATAGTAAATTCTGAGCTTACATTCTCTATTTCAAAACATAAATTGATTCATTTTCAGTCAGAATTTTACGTTTACAAACTATATTACGAAGCCAAAATTTTTGGCATACATTTTTAGTTTAATTATCAGACAAAAGAATTTTTGTTTATGTGTTTGATCTTTTCTGGCTATTATTTATATATAGCCATAAAATATGGTTATTTGACTATTATATAGCACACTTACATCATCCCTTAAGTCGGCCATTTTGTTTTTCTTGAAATAATTCATTTTTTTTACTCATTAATTTGAAGTAACTGTAAAACAAAATGGGGGATTTAGGGGGAAGATGTAAGAGTGGTATATAATAGTCAAATAACTATATTTTAAGACTGTATATAAATTATAGCCCGACAAGATCAGACAAATAAACAAAAATGCTTTTGTCTGAAAATTGAACTAAAAATGTATGGCAAAATTATGGCTTCGTAAAATAGTTTGTAAATGTAAAATTCTGACTGCAAATGAATCAATTTATGTTTTAAAATAAAGTACGTACCTCCTTCTGCAATATTCAAAAGCTTTTTCTTGTAAAACATTCACACGGAAATATTAGAGCAATACAAACTATTAGCACAATCGAAGCAGCCTAGAACAAAAGAGATGCGATCTAGATATTGACTGAGTTCCGACTGCTTGTATGTAAACAAGTGTAGAGCCATGGAATTTTTAAGCCTACCTTAGGACGCACCGGTTATCTAGCTTGAGAAACAATGAGTTTATTGCGACTTTTGAATAACTTAGTGATTTCGACTTTTGTCCGGGTTTATTGAACAAATACTCCTATGTGCGACGTTCGGTATAGGAGGTAAGCACGCTACCAACTACTCCAAGCCCGGGGCACAAGATTTACTTGATTCTCCCTTCTCTCGGGTTGTACTGCGAGTGGCAATGTTAAATCGCACCTATGGGTTTTACATGTGATTATTTCATTGTTTTTACTTTCTCTTACCTCTATATATATGTTAATATATAAGAGAGAGAAAGTATTGGATACATGTCAAAAAATTCGATGTCGAGATTTTGATGGATCTTTACGTTTTGGAAGTCCCCTGAATCCAAAAAAGTCGATTTCGCAACATGGTCTGTCTGTCTGTGTGTTTGTCTGTCTGGGTTAAATTTAAAGCATGAAGGGATTGAGCTACGAGGTTGAAATTTTTATATTTAACTTCCTGTGTGTATATTAATTTTATATTTAAGTTAGGCACTTCCCTGGGACATGACACGAAACTTTTGAACAAAATCAAGCAAAGAGTACTAGTACTTTACTGATGCACTTTTCCAGTTTTTTCGATTTTCTCAAAATTCGCTCCAATGATTTTGATTAAAATTCAAAAATCAATTATTTTTTAAGAAAGGTGTAAACAGGAGTCCAATAGAAAAACAAAATATATAATTTATTTAAATTTCAACTTCTCAAACCGCCTGGTTTCCGACCGCACTGCCGTAGGTCTTCCTTTTGTTTCTCTATTGGAATGCATTGGCCTGTTTACACCTTTCCTGAATACATTCACTCCTGGGTGAGTGCTATCATCAATTATTTTTTAGATGCTCTTTAAAATGTTTATTCTCATTTTGCAATTGAAATCTTCTGAAGATCACTTTACTCTTGTACTTCATAGGAAAGATAATTTTACATCTTGAATTCTAATATATCGGCGGAAACTAAATAATAATCTGATGTGACAAGCACAGAAAATAACTTTCGTTTACCGAAGGTAAGAGAAAGTTGTGTGCTGTGCGCCATTCATATTAGATTTTTTTTATTATTATTATGAAAAATATATGTGATCCAAATTTTGGAAATTTTCCAATAAAGTATTCCATCATTTTTAATAAAAATCTGGTGTGACTGGCGCACAGCACACAACTTTCTCTTACCTTCGGTAATCGAAAGTTGTGTTCTGTGCTTGTCACACCAGATTTTTTGTGTCGACATATATTTAGTTCCCGACAGTACGGAACATTTGAATGCAGATGAAAAATTTATAAGTATGGGAAAATATTTATATTTTGTTACCATGGCAACCATTTCTCCTATCTTCCCTATGAAATACAAGAGTAAAGTGGTCTTCAGAAGATTTCAATTGCAAAATGAGAATATACATTTTAAAGAGCATCTAAAAAATAATTGATTTTTGAATTTTAAAAAAATCGTTGGAGCAAATTTTGAGAAAATCGAAAAAAACTGAAAAAGTACATCAGTAAAGTGCTAGTACTCTTTGGCCGATTTTGATTAAAAGCTTATTTTTCCGGTCCCGGGGGTGTTTAACTTAAATATAAAATTTCAACCTCCTAGCTCAATTCCTTCATGCTTAAAATTGAACACACACCCACACACACACACACACACCCACACACCCACACACACACAGACAGACCATGTCGCGAAAACCACTTTTTTGGATTCAGGGGACCTCAAAACGTGAAGATCCATCAAAATCTCGACATCGAATTTTTGACATGAATCTAATACTTTCTCTCTATATATATATTACATATATACATAGGTAAGAGAAAGTAAAAAACAATGAAATAATCACATGGTTGGTATTTAATTTTGGCATTCACTGTACATATACATGTATATAGTTTTGATTTATGTTTATTGAGTGGATTTGTAAGTGAAATAAAATTTTTATTTCCTTTGTCAATAAAGTGGACTTCGAGTGTTCAACTAACATTTTCTTCTCATGCTTGAGGTCCCGGGTTCGCTTCTTGACCCAAGAGAAAAAGATTCATTTCAATTGGATTGGCTATCAATCAATTTGAAATTTCTTATAAATATATTTATTATCGATAATATTTCGTCAGGATGAAGGTTCTTCGATTTAATTTAGAATACTCAAGGTGTGTTTTTTTCGACCTTTGTCTTTAATAATTTTTAAATAGCTGATGACGTTGCCAGAATTCCGAAATTCCTAGGCTGCCGAGAGCATCGAGCGGCCGAAACGTTCCTTGTGAATTGGTGTGTCATTTTGGATTAAATGTTGGCTCTGATAAGGATTCAGAATTCTTTTTTCATTGGTATCCCTTAGCTTCTCCAATAATTGCAAATATCTAATTTATTTTTCATCTAGAAGAAAAAGAGAATGTGCTTTACATTCATTTTGACCCTGACATATTATTTATATTCAAGGGGCTTTAAATCTAATTAGAAGATCGTTTTTTGTAATAAAACATTTTTTTTTTTTAATAATCGGTTAGCAACAACCAAGTGGATGAGCAAATAGTCAAGTGGGTGTTTGAATAGGTGAGGCATGACGTAATACGTTCTGGTGGCGGGTATTTGTGTTGACGTCACCATTAACACCTGCGGGAGCAAATAGAGCAAGGGGGAAGAAGAATTCATCACATCTGCTTTTAGAGTCTATATTCTAGTTTGAATTTCATAAATAAAATTAGAAGCCGGATGTTCTAGGAATCAATAATGCCTCAAACAAAAAAATAGGCATTTTCTTTTAACAGTGGAATTGATTTTGTTTTTTTAGTTGTGCAGTGGCTGTCGGAGGAGCCCGACGTGATGTCCTACCCCTTATGGGCTGCTACCGTAGGATGCCTGGGCGGCGCGCTTCTCTTCGGCTCAGTGGCTGGCATTTTTGCACTCATCAATACCGCCACGACACCCATCTGGGACACCGCTGGAATCCCAGGGCTCTACGTCTGGAATAGTCTTGCCAGTACGTGTCATTAGTATAAAATTCTCTCCAATTA
>JAKCPI010019985.1:0-64458 GCA_023213315.1 Euborellia annulipes | reverse complement strand
ACCTCAGTGTCAGCACATCACTTATTTGCCAACCCTAATCAACGAATCGCTAGCCTGATGCATAGTGAATGTTTGTTTATTCGTCACTTTGCATTGTGCAATATTTAAGCTAAGCTTCATTATATTTATATGGAAATATAAATTTGCAAGTGAAATTTAACTTATTTTACATTATTTGAATTATTTTTTAACTATTTAGCTTAAAAGAAACTTTTTCACAGAAATATTGCATTATTTTATATAACCTTATATTTACCTTAAGTTCATTTTAAAATACAATTAAATTCACGCATAATCTACAAAATATTGTGAATTATGGTTAATATAGAAATATATCTTTCACTCCCCTTTTACTTTAAATAAATCTCTCCAATATTTATTTTTATTGTTTAATTTTCAATTAATTTTAAATACTTAATATTTCGACTTTTTAGTTAATACATATTAAAAACTAACACTGATGATGATGAATAAATCAAAAACCAATACTGATTTCAATAGAATTAATCAATAACAACTAGATTAAAACAAAATTTCTAAAGATCATTTTTTCAAAAGAAAGATTGAAGGTGGTCTTAATGATATAAAAAATACCCTTATCTTTCAGTCAGTAAGGGCATTTTCTACACTGTTAGAATTAAGTATGATCAAAATATTAATCAGCAAGTAAGGTCTTTAACATCTTCTAACAAGTTTCCATTTTGAACATTGGTCGCATGTATATTGACTGTGAGTCCCAAGCTGGATCAGTTCTGTAATCAATTTTAGTGTTTAAAGCACGTGCTTCTCCCACCAAAGCATCGGTTGCCTGTGGGTATACGATAGTATCAGCTCCCCCCTTGATAAATAATAATCGGGGTTTTCACTAGCGTTTGTAGTGGTTGTGAATCCTTATCTAGAAACTGCTTCACAATTGGATTATTCTTATAACCCGTCTTTTTTACGCTTTGAAAAGCTTGACCAGACGACCAAACAGCCCTTCAGTCCTATTTGTCTCGGTCAAAAAAGCCGCTACTCCAGCCCCGCAAGACAACGTTCTTCTGCTCGTGCAGCCGGAATATCATAGGGGGTGTTAAATATATTGGTGTAAACAGGCTCGTTCGGATAAAGACTTTTCATCCCCGCAGCCATATAGGCCGTTAAGGCATCTAGCGCTGGATAACCAATATTTTGCTCGACCCTAGTCTTACCTGCCAAATCCGTTTCTTTTAGGTTTTCAAGCATTTCTAAATTATTTGCGGGCGCAAATGCGACCGCACCCTTATAATCCATATTGGCACGCGCTGCATATTCTGCTGCACCTAATGCTGCATGCCCCCCTTGCGAGACGCCAGTGACAGCCCACTTGCTAGATGCTTTATTGCCCAACCAGCTTTTGGTTGCAACCACTGCATCAGTAATTGAATAGGCTGCACTTTTTAAATGCAAATACGGATGGATTTCCTGACCTCCTCGGTTCACCCAAACCTTCATAATCGGGTGCAACCACCACATAGCCTTCTTTAACAAAGCTATCGATCATATTTGAGTAGCACCTATCTATCCCAAACGTAACATTTAATTTACTCTTACTTGGCGCACATTGGTCAGCAACACCTGTTGTACCATGTCCCCAAGCCACGATTGGCCAGCCTCCAACTGGTGGTGCAGTTTTTGGGGGTAAATACCAATGCTTGTTGCCAGAGTTTCTGTTCCTTTGATGCCCTTCATTTTATAAGTCATCACCACACTCTCATCTGCATTTGGCGGAAGAACATCATTTTTAATGCCATTATAGGGGACTGGTGTGTTCACTACTGGATTTTGAATATTGTTCACATCTGTATTTGCATCTGGACCCCTGGATGAATGATCACTTTTTTACATCACCACCACGGCCGTTAGAAATAGAGTCGATCCAGCCAATAAGACTGAAACTAATTTAAATTTCATATAATTCTTCCTTTTTATCATTTTTTCTATCACTTCAGCAGGGTCAACCAATCGTTTGCCTACGCTGATCCAATAGATCACTCATCTTAGTTTAATGAATGTTTGTGTAGTTATTACTTCATAATACCTTGCAATATTTAAGCTAGGCTTTATTACAATTATGATATAAATATAAATTTAGCAAGTGAAATTTAATCATTAAAATATATTAAATTATCTCATTAATTTATGTTTTCATTATTTAATTAACTGAAGTTAAAACATTAAAAAAAATATCAGCCTGCATAGACTGCTTACCAACACCCTATTTTTAATATATTTTTCGCAACCTTAACTATAAACAAATTCTTATCAATCTTTGGTTTTATTATTTAACTTTCAGTCAATTTTAAGGAATTAATTTTGAGTAAATTTTTTGAATATTTCACATTAAAGAAATGATCCTAAGTGTGATTTAAGCCCAAAAGCAGTACCCATCTTAATTTTGTATCACCCAATCAAAGATCTGCCTTTTAGTAGAAGCAATGGATAAGATGGATCACATGGAATAGCCAACAGATAGATCCAAAAATAGGCTCCCAATTGAGCTTTTTCTAAAATTAAATACCGATCTCCAGGAGATAAAAATACCCTTATTCTCAGTATAAGGGCATTTTTTAATTATGGGGATTAAAACACTAAACACTCAAAAATTAATTGGCAAGCAAGCGTCTTAATATCTTTTAACAACTGACCATTTTCAACATTAACTGAGTATACGCTAGAGTGATCCCAAGTCTGGATTCGTTCTATAATCAATTTTGGTGGTTAAAGCACGTGCCTGCGCCACCAAGGCATCGGTTGCCTGTGGTAATACGATCAGTATCTCTTACCTCCTTGATAAATAATAATTGGGGTTTTAATCAGAGTTTGTAGCGGTTGTGAATCTTTATCTAGAAATTGCCTTACGATTGGATCATTCTTATAAGCCTTCATTTTTACGCGGATAACCTTTTAGACTCCCTTCATTTTCTGCCCCCTATAAATCATCCATTGCCACCTAAAACAAAAGCCCTAAGACTACAAGACATAGCTATTCTGCTTTGCTTTCAGCAATTTTATCAGTTGGTGACTTAAATATTTTACTGTATATAGGCTCAGTCGGATAAACACTTTTCATACCCGCTGCCATATAAGGCTGTTAAGGTATCTAACACTATATAGCCAAATGCTTGAGCTGCACTCCTATTATTCGCCAAAGCCATCTCCGACAAGGTTTCAATCATTTCCAGATTATTTGCGGGTGCCAATGCGACTAGCCCCTTATAATCCATATTGGCACGCGCTGCATATTGTGCTGCACCTAATGCCGCATGACCACCTTGCGAGTGCCCCAACAACAGCCCATTTATTGGACGCTTTATTGCCTAACCAACTTTTGGTTGCCACCACCGCATCCGTAATCGAATAGGCTTCACTTTTTAAATGTAAAAATGGATGTATCTCATTACCTACTCGGCTCACCTAAACCTTCATAATCTGGTGCAACCACCACATAGCCTTCTTTAACAAAGCTATCGATCATGTTATAGGTAGACCTATCTTTGCCAGTTAAAATCGAAGTCGTAATTAATCGATTTTTACTTGGTGCACACTCGTCGGCAACACCTGTAGTTCCATGCGCCCAAACCACAATTGGCCAACCTCCAGCTGGCGGTGCAGTTTTAGGGGTAAATACCAAGGCGGTTGCTTGAGTTTCTGTTCCCTTTGATACCTTGCATTTTATAAGTCATCACCACACTTTCTGCTGCATTCGGTGGAAGAGTAAAATTTTCAACAATCAATGAAATACGGTTTTGGTGTATTCACCACTGGATTTTGAATTTTGTTGACATCTACATTTCATTTGAACTTATGGATCGAATTATCCCCCTTGTCATCACTACCTCCACAGGCAGTTAGAAATAGACCAGATCCAACCAACATGATTGAGAGTAAATTTAATTTCATATCATTCATCCTTGTTTATCATTTTTCTATCACTTGAGTGTTAACAAATCATTTGTCGACACCAACCCCTTAATCATTAATCTTTTGCTTCATGACATTTTTGTAATTACGTCACACCGTGCAATATTTAAGCTAGGCTTTACTATGATTAAGCCATAAATACAAATTTAGCAAGTTACATTTAACCTTTAAATACTTTTATTTAATTTAATCATTTAAATATTTAATATACAATTAATTGAAAATAAAATATTTTCCAATTTGTTTACCTCCAAGTATATTGTGAAATATCACTTATACAGAACAGCTTAAATTGTGAAAAATTTCTTATCAATCTTTAGCTTTTTGTTTAAATTTCAATCAGTTCTAAAAACATTCATTTTAAATTTTTAAGATAATTCACATTTAAAAAACATAATTCTGAGTGTGATTTAAGCAAAAGACAGCACTTATCTTGATTTTAGATGACTTTAATTTGTATTTAGTGGCTAAAAAAGCTAGTTTAATAAGGCGCTCCTTCTTATCTATTTGTTGAGGAACAAAGCTATGCAAGCAATCATTTTAGATACTGAAACTCATACACTCAATGGATTGCCCATTGAAATTGCTTATGCACCGATTCAAATTCAAGAAGGGAAATTAAGCTTAGATCGTGAACAAATGTTCGATCAACTTTATAGTATCGGAAATGAAAAAATTTCTTTCGGCTCAATGGCGGTTCACCACATTCTTAGAATCTGATCTTGTGGGGCAACCTAATTTTTCCAGCTTTGAACTTCCTCAGCAAACCCTTTACATCATTGGACACAATATTGATTATGATATTCGCGCAATCCAACAATGTGGTGTAGATACATCTCATATCAAAGCCATTTGTACGCTGGCACTTGCTCGTCTTGTTTGGCCTGATGCTGAAGCACATAATATATCAGCACTAATTCTATATGATCAGTAAAGGCAGTGAGAAAGCACGTGAAATGTTAAAAGGTGCACATCGTGCGGATGCCGATATTATTTTAACTGCAAATATTCTCATGCATATTGTTTATCAGCTGAAAATTCAAACCATTGAAGAATTATATGAAGCCTCAGAAGATGCGCGTATCCCGCGCAGTATTAACTTTGGTAAGCATCGTGGGACAGCGATTGCAGAATTACCCAAAGACTATGTGCAATGGTTGCTTCGTCAAGATGAGCTTGACCCTTATTTACGCAAAGCTTTAGAGAATGCAAACATCGTCACACTTTAAACTGATGATTTGTAACAATAAAGTCATATTAGTGTAATTTTCATTCTTTACTCTAGGGTCAATTTATTGGGGAATAATTTGACTCATGGATCACTATTTTAAAACTGATTTGGGAATTCAGACTTTAAAACACCGCTCAATTCAACTCACTGCTCGCCAAAGACAATTACTGCTTCTTATCGGCACAGATGATTTTAAAATTTTGAATAGTGCACTAAAGCAACGGCTTGCAACACCAGAACTTATTCAACAGTTAGAAGAGCTTGGTCTAATTTTTCAGAATCAAATGAATGGTGCGCCTCAAGTTAAGTCAAAAATAACATCAGAATCGTCCAAGATTGAACAATCAAATCAGCGCACCCCTTCAAATCTGACAACTGAAATTGGCTTTAAACCGTCGCCTAAAGCAGTTGAAAATCCAGCAATTATTAGCGATACACAGCTCAGTCAAAATACAAAATCAGCAGATCCAAACCCCATCCAGCAAAGCGTTAGCACGGTCACACTCTAGACACGTAGCGCATGCCGAAACCACGCCTGAACTGAATTATATAAATTTTGATGACATCAAATACAAAATGTCTACCCTGCTACAAACGCATTGCGGCTTGATGACCAAACAATTGGTCATGCAAATACAGCAGGCAAAATCAATTCGAGATATTAAATTTTGTCAAATGCAGTGGATTACCGCACTTCAAGAAAGTCGAATCTCTCCCCAAGAATTAAATCAAACCATGCAACAAATTAATTATTCACTCCAACATCTACAATCATCTTAAAGCAACCCTAAATATTTATTTCAATTTACCCACTTAGAATGACAAATGAAGTGCTTTAAAGTCATTCTAAGTCTTTTTATTTAAGGGTATTTTTGATTTATTCTCGAATATCAAAACTTTAAAGCCCAATAAGCTACCGCCAATAAATCAAAGTTTTATGTATATTAAAGATGATTTAAAAGCACAATATTATCCCAACTTTGCAATTTTAAATGAGAGAAATACAGATCAATTTTTAAACCCTCTTAAGCTTATTCTCATACATTCATATCTCTTTACAAAATCACATTGTCTGTTTTACACGCATTCTGTAGAATTATAGGCACGCCAATGATTTAAAACAATTAGACAATTATGACTCAATACCTTACAAAATCGACCAACCAAACAGCTTTAGAACTTTCAAATTTTTACCCAACGTTTGAACAATGTTTAAATGCTGTATCCAATATTAAATATCAAAAGATTTACGCATCAAAAGCGATCCTATTTCATCTCAACATATTTTGGTTGAAAGCTATTCTCGAGGAACACTTCAAAATAAGTTTAAAATTGAAAAAAATGCAATTGAGCATGCAAACAAAAACCGTTTGGCCTTATATCATCTTGTTGCTGTCACACTCGATCATTTTAAAGCTGCTTAATATTCACACAACCTTTTAAACTGATTAAAAATAAAACGTGTTGGGCTTTTCGCCCAACACGTTTTTTAATTCATGATAAAAACTAGCTGACTTGTTCTATCACACGATAAATACTGTCACTTTCTTTGCTTTCAAAAAGCAACTCTATACTTGGTAAGATCTTCTCGCCATCAACAACGATATGATCAATTTTTTGGAACAATGATAAATTATCTGTGTCTTCATGCTCTTGCAGCTTATTTAACCAAGCCATCGCATTCAGCTCATTACTATATTGATCCTTGACCCTTACTGTAATCATTTCAGTCATTTTTCTGTCCTCTTTTTTATATAGTGTTTTCTTATAGCATGCGCCAAACTAAAAATTAGCTTAAAGTTGTTAGATTTTATGGCAATGTTAAAAATTAGCTACATTACTATTTTTTTTATTTATAAAATAGAGAGTTACTTTGAATACTTTGTGTAAATACAGCTTGATTCAATTATTTCATGACGTTTCAAAAATCAGAAAAAGAAAAGCCCGCATTTCTGCGAGCTTTTTATGTTGGAAAGCTAGTGCTTATTTTTTATTTGAACTGGAGTCACAAATTCAATAAGCCGTCATTGATCTGTCCAACTACTTCGTAGCGTCTTAGCGACCTACTGTAGTTTTAATATAGTCAGATGCGCTTTTGATCTGCAAGATGCAGTAACATTATTGAACGATATCACAGCAATTTTGAAATTGAATATTTTTTTAATTGGTAGATAATAGATAAGTTTGATTGACTATAATTTAATATCTATCAACCTGAAAAAAATCCCAAATAACACTAAACAAAAAACTAGCCAGTAAAAATTATTTTATAAAAATAACCTATAAACCTACCACGCTAGATTACCTATTACATTGATTATCATTAAGATTTATATATCATTAAATCTCTTTTCATAAATCAAAAAGCGATCATGTTGAGTGAATTATATTGGTATTGATAGCCCCCTTTCCCCACTATTTATCTAAACACATTTTCTCGATTTCACTTTTATTGCTGTAATTCAAGCGATTTTTAAAACACCTACAATATTGTCTAGACTGCGTGTACTTTAAATTTTCAGGAATATGTATACCGAAACATTCCGTCTCAATATGTCCTTTTTGTGATAAAAGGAAGCTCTGCTTTACTGAGCAAAATACCAAGACCAAATGCAATAAGCATGGCAAAAAAGATTAAACCTTTATAATGGATGATTTGCTTGACCATGAGTGGCTAAATTTATAGAACATGATGAAGTTAATCCTAGCTTAAACTTTCCTGTTTTTTTATTTATTTTTAAAAATAATTGAATAACAAATAAGGGAGTTAACATGCGCTGATCTTTAAAGCAAAATAAATATACAGGTCCATCAGCTAAAATTTTTCAACAGCTTATGCCACTTTTGAGCGCGACTCATTTTATTCTATATGATTGCTTAAAAACTTTAATCATCAAACAAATATAGCGCATGGAATAATCATGAAAAATAGAAGCAATGATCATTTTCATTTTAACGTATTATTTTTATTCTCCCAAAAGCACTAGAAATATCAAATAAATCTTACGGCTCAGTAAAGTATTTATAAATAGAGAAAATTGATCTCTATTTATTTTTTTGCTGCACAGTTGGAATATTCAGTATCATGCTTATCTAAATATTCACGAATTAATTGACGAACAACTTGAGATGGCTTTAAATCCTGACGATTACATAATTCTTCAAAAGCTTGTTTTTTATTTGGATCAATCAAAATTGTTAATCTTGCTGTTTTATTTTCCACACCATATTTTCCTTAAATTTCTTAGCTATAGAATTGTAATAATATTTACAAGATTTTCAATGAAAATTTTTTATCTCACAATAATCTTAGCATTACTGCATACTTTGAGTTTAAATTATTTATTCTGTTTAATCACTGATTTTAACAATAAATCTATTATAAATTACTGGTGAATATTATCTGAATATTTTAATTTTATAATCAAAAATCACCCAACAGGCTATCACAACAGCACTGATGCAATAGCCAAAACATTATTCTTATGAGAAATCTAATTCTTTTTCAAAAACTCTGAGTTCATGTCGTGCCATCGCTAGATTAGATTTTTTGGCGATCTAATACTAGATATAAAAATAAGCTACTGTTTTTATCCAATGGCCTCAATAAGTGATACTGCTTTCCTAGTGTAATTAAAATATCATCAATCGTGTCGCGTAATTTTAAAGCTTCTGCCGTTTTCATTTTTGCTTTTAAAACCTCAGTATTTCCAGCGGCAGCAAGTTCTAAATCAATTCCTGTTCCATATGCAGCCAATGATAACCCACTTGTACTATCAACAAGTGCTGCTGCAGTGAATCCGTCAATTTCTGTTAAAGGTGTTAAGTCAATTTTAGCCATTTATATATGCCTTTTATTAAGTAGAGATAATATGAGTCAGCTTTTAAAGCATACTCATATTTAAAAGTATCATAAAATTACAATAAAATATTATTTAATGATAATAATTTGTAAACTTATTTTTAATTAAACACAATAGCTTAGTTAATATTATTCCATAATCTAAAATATTTAATAAAAATCAAAACCAACAAATATTAAATTAATAATGCAGATATAAAATGAATAAAAACATGAATAAAAACTAAAAAATACAAAAACTTAAAGATAAAATAATATTAAATATAGATACTTATGAAAATAATATAATTTACATGATAATCAAATAATAACAACATATATTCAAATATTAGCTTTAGTTATACTTTTATTTATTACCTCACTTTTCATTAAAATATTTAACACACCAATTACAAGCAATTCTTCCCTACATATTCAAAAAGAAGTTCTTTTAAAACAACTAAAGACGAAAAAATAATATGCTAAATCAGAAAGCGAATTCTGAAGACACCCTCTCTCGATCACCCAAGATAAGCTGAACAGTATTTCTGTGAATGTTCCTCAATGGAGAGGAAATGCTCAGGAAAATGTTAATATGTAAGTAAGTTTTGAATTAGCCTTATCGAGGCGGCAAAATTTATATACAAGAAAACACGGTTAGATTATTTTAAAAAAAAATGGTAATGAACAGTGCTATGAGATAAAGCCTCATTACATCTTTCCATCAACTATGGATTTTTAGAGCTCATGTGGCAGGATATTATTTACCAAGAGTGACTTGATGATTTATTTTAGAACTTAACAGAGTGCAGGCATCTTTTATTCTAGATAGATACTTCCAATCTATAAGGGAAAGAGGATAGCGCCCATTTACTTGCTTTAAAACTCTATCAGGCTTATAAAAACCTCTGTTATCCCTGAATATCAGGTCATTTTTTGTTAAACAATCAACCAAATTTTATAAAATTCCTGAATATCCGACTCTAAAAACTCATCACAATCACTGTCGTATACAAAGTGTTTTTTGTTCTAATAAATATTCAGCTTGATGCTCCATCAAGGTATTTCTTTAAAAATTTTAAATTCATTAGCACGCTCTGGAAAAATATGCTCTCCATCATAAAAAATCATCATAATTACCTCTATAAAATCCACAAAACCTCCGCTACAGTTTACACAAAAATGCATTGTTAATTCAAACTAAATACATATTATACGTGAAATATATCACATTAATATCAATGGTTTATTATCAAATCAGATTTCATACAGCATGCTTAACAAATTTTAGCTAAGAAATTGTCTAAATTATTTTTAATTGATTAAAATGCTGAGATTGATCATTCAAGCTATTGCTTTATATTTATAAAAAAAATCAATGATATAAATAATTCAACATAACATCTCTCAATAAGCCAACAATTCTTATTCTATTCAATGTTTTTAATATTCCTATTTTCAGTTAAGTGACGTTAATTTCATTATAGCTATATTAAAAAGTTAAAAGACAGTGTATATTGGATAAAATACAAGCTAGTCGAAAGAGCTAACATGAAATTTGAGATAACAACAGAAATTTTGATCAATGCACCGATTGATATTGTTTGGAAAACCTTAACAAATTTTGAAGATTATAAAAATTGGAATCCGTTTATCATTAATGTTTCAGGAGAAATCCATAAAGGTGGCAAGATCAATGTCACCATACAAAATGATGCGACAAGTAAAATGTCTTTTAAAGCAGTTGTACTTGAAAATCAAGAAAATAAACAATTTAGATGGCGCGGAAAATTATTGGTGAAGGGAATATTTGATGGAGAACATAAATTTAGATTAGAACAAATAACCCTCAATCAAACAAGGTTGATCCATAGTGAAGCCTTTAGTGGAATTTTAGTAAAACCATTCCTAAACAATTTACAGACAAAAACCAAGCCTGGTTTTGAACGAATGAATAATGCACTTAAAGTAAGAGTTAGAGAATCAATAGAACGCTTTCAGCTAGCAAATCGGCTTTAAGTAAAACCAGTGTCAATTCCTCTCTATACTTGGAATCAATATAGCTTGGTCTCATCTTTGCATAAAGCCCCACAAGATTAGCCAAACCATCGCAACAACTCATATTTAAGGAGGATCCTATTGGAGATTAGTTTGAACGTTTAAGCAATGTCAGCAGGTCTGCAGATTATTGAATTAAATACAAATGAACGTGTCCTTAAGCAAATGCCTTTAGCCAAGGGCATTATTTTGATGAAGATCAATGTAATGCTTGGGTCAATGAAAAGAAAGGCAATGGGAAGAATATGGTTATGGTCCATGGGCATTTGTTGTTGATGGTCAATTTGCTGGCTGGGGAGGATTACAATATGAACATGGAGATGCTGACTTAGCATTAGTACTACACCCTCAGTATGGGGAATTGGTAAACAAATTTTTGATAAAATTATAAACAAAGCATTTAAACAAATGGGCTTTGAATCAATCACGATTTTAGTACCGCCAACACGGAAAAAGTTAACAGGGGTCTACTCACTAGGATTTAAATTGGATGGTGAGGTCACCATAAGCAATGAACATTTTTTCAGATATCGACTCAATAAAGCCTCTTATCGAAAGAACCGGTAAGCACTAACCTAAAAACACTTACTGGGCTTTCTAAAAAGCTTATCAGCATGACGTTGGGTCATCAATCACTGTTTAACCTTACTGCATGACTCTTATGGCATTGAGCATTGACACTCATTCTGGTTACAAGATTTCCAAGACACTGCTTATTTTGCTTTATTGATTTTTTCTTTAGACAAGATAAATAAATCTTCATTTAGATGAGCAAATCTTTCTGCTAACCATTCATGGGTATCATTGAGCGCTTGATTGTAAAAATGATGTCCAAATTCATCTACAATAAAATCAAATAAAAATTGAGCTGGAAAATTTCCAAGATCCAAGTCTAGTTCCTTTAAGGCGTATTTTTTTAATGAGCTAATTAATTGTTCACGCGTAAACTCATCAAATGTAATTATTTGCTTCTTAGCCATAGTCTTCATTTCTGAAAATAACAAAAACTCATTACAATACTTATATAAGGTTTATTCAATCTTATCGCGTCTTAAGATGACGTTGATCTTGAGTTTTGATCATCATCTTCAGCGTTAAAAATTGCTTCAATTGATAAGTTAAATAGTTTCGCAATTTTAAACGCCAAAGGTAAGCTAGGATCATAACGCTGTTTTTCAATCGCATTAATTGTCTGCCGAGAGACCCCCAAATATTCTGCTAATTGCTGCTGAGACCAGCCTTGTTTCGCTCTTAATTCAGATAAGATTATTTTTCATCGATAGCGCCAGCTTCCAATTGCAATACCAACACCCCAAAGCGTTGCCATTAAAGGCCATACAAAAAACATAGAAAGGTGTGGAAAGCCAATATTTTCAAGAAAACCATAGCTAAATGTAATGAGTGCTGTACCTACAAATGCAAGTGCAAAAGCTTGTAATTGGATGTGTTGTTGCATTTCGTCTAAACGTGCTAATTGTCTAAGTACACTCCAGCCCACCAATATACAAGGGATTATAGGCAATAATGTCACAAAAATTTGTGTTGAATAGTGAATGTTCTCATTCTTTAAATATTTTAATGAACAGATAAGCACAACAATATAAAGCAGCATTGATGCGCTAAACTCAATCAGAGATCTATATTTTTTCATACGGCCCCATGTAAAGTAAACTTTACACAAATTTAGATCAAATAGCGTATAATGTAAAGCATCCTTTACATATTGTTTTTATTTTTAGCTTAGACAGTAAGCTTGATAATTTGCCTTCAATTGTCTTTTTCACATCATTTATCCGCGCTTTAATTCTGAAATTTCTAAAGCTAACTGATTTAAAAGCATAAAAAAAAACCTAGTAAGCATGAAGCAAACTAGGCTATAAACTTTGAATCTTTTTTCGTTGGTAGCGGGAGCTGGTTTGAACCAACGACCTTCGGGTTATGAGCCCGACGAGCTACCAGACTGCTCCATCCCGCATCAACGAAGCACCTTTATACGCCTTAAATACAAGTAATACAACCTTTATTCAATATATGTTTAAAAGAATTATTGATTGGCATCTAGAAGCATTCTAAAAGCATTCATTGTTGACTGAGTTATCGTATGGTCTTTTCGCTTCAAAAAACACACTGACTGAATCTTTTAATAAAAATTAAAAACCTAATATTTCGAGAGCAATCTATTTTACTTTTATCCTCATCATGGCATCTTTAGCACTTACCCAAATAACAGTTTAATTAAACTCAGTCATTGATATAGCATAAGAAAGCCCACTAAAAAGTGGGCTTATTTTTTGGAGGCGCATGAATGATGTGTGAGTCGCACAGCAATTCAAATAAAAGTATATCAGTCTTTATTTATTAATTAAATTAAACTATGTAACAAAAATTACCCAAAGCGTGCTGTAATACAATGTTCAAATAAACAGCGCAAGGTTGCGAAATAATTTCTTTATGAATTTAAGCAATTAAAAAACCACCCGTAGGTGGCTCGATTTAAATCATAGGTTCCAGAATCTTATAAATTTTACCATTTTTGCTGCTTTCAAAAAGCATTTCGAAGTTAGGACGCAAAAGTTCATTTTCAACAATGATATACTTGATACGTTCATGAGTTTTATTTGGATTTATCACAACATCATCTAATGTTGCCTCAACTGCGTAACACTTTCCAAATTGATCCTTAACATTTATATCAAGTTTATTCATAAAAAACACCTTAAAAAATTAAATAAAAAACAGCTAAAACTGTCAACCAAAACATTCAATGATTATTAAATTTATGCTTGTACATCAAACGCAATTCAATATACTGCAAAAACAGTAAATTATTATAAAAATTTTTATTTACTTACATTTTAAGTGCTTATCCCAAAACCATTGAATCAGTTACTACTCAAGTTTTTTTTAGGCATCTATTGCTGTTTATCTCCTTTAAATCATCAAGATGAAGATCAAAAATACTTTCAATCATTTTGAGTTTGGATTCGCTAGTATCCTCAGAAGTTTCAATCAACTATTTTTTTGTTTGTTGGGTAAATTGAAGATAGTCTTCATAACTCACTGTTCCATTTTTCATTAGAAAACTGACTAAATTTCCGATGAGCAATCTTGTGACTTGATCACCCTCTAAAGTCGCCTCAACTAACTTCCCTGCTAAAATTAACTTTTTCATATCGCGACCATCCATTGTATCTTTCACTTAATTTAACAAATTCATTTTTACTTGTCATATCAATAAAAATATTCATTGATTAAGTTCGTTCAGATGTATGCTAGCTTTTGGCTTCTATTACTGCAAATGCATCAATATTGATACTTCAGCAATAACACTCAGTTTAATTGAATACAATTAAACAATCCTCCTCTCTTCAGTACTCTGCTAGCACTGTTTTAAAACCAATATCCACTCTTATATGTATACCAATCATCAACTTCAAAAATAGCTTTATTCTAAACAGCTCTTATCTCAAAGAAAAAAGCCCTACATTTCTGTAAGGCTTTACCTTAATTTTGCGCTGACTAAGGATTTTTGTTATTTATTATTAGTAAAATAACAATTTAAATTTACTTTAAAATTAAATTATCGTCAACCTTTTCATTGCCTGTATAAAAAATACCCACCGATAGAGTAAGTGGGTATATAAACTTGTGATATATGTTTAGATAAACTTAATTTACATAACAAGAGTCTCACTTTCAATACCATTCATCGGCTATTTAATTTTCAAAATAATACAAATATAAGAGTTTATTCACTCAATGATCAGAATTTCCTTATGCTCACAAATAAAGCCTCTATACAACAACAATGAAAAATAGGCCAGCCAACGCTACGCACAAAGAAGAGCAAAAAATTAAATTATATACACACTGATTTTAAATATTTTTTAATTAAATCGTATTTAAAAGTATGGCGTAAAACTGAAAGTCTACTAGATTCTATTTGGTGATCTCAAATTATTGTAGTTTATCAAACATATTGAAACCAAAAGATCCTATACATTTATCTCGACTATTTTACTGCGTTTTTATTATTAAAGAACAGATGTATAGTATCCGTGACCATTGGAGAGAGTGGTCTATAGCACAATAAAGAAATGCCATACTAACCTGCATGATGCGGGTTTCTTTTTTTGTTTATTGATCTAGAGATAGGAGAGCATCCATACACGTACTCCGAATTTAAAAGACTTAACTTTATACAGCAATTGATTAGATTTGCTTAAATTTTTTGGTGATAGGCGAATGATGGATCTTTTAAACAGGTACAGTGTTTCAGTATAAATATAGAAAATAGGATAGAAAAAGTTAAAATATATAATTAAAATAAAAATTTAGAGTTAAAAAAAGCACGATATCGTGCTTTTTTTACAACTTACTCTGAATTATAGCGGAGTAATGTTTACAGCGTTAGGACCTTTAGGACCTTGAGTGATACTGAATTCAACTTGTTGACCTTCAGCAAGAGTTTTAAAGCCCAGAGTTAGCGATTTCGCTGAAATGAGCAAAAACGTCTGGACCTGATTCTTGTTGAATGAAACCGAAACCTTTAGTTTCGTTGAACCATTTAACTGTACCTTTAACAACATTTGAGTTTGACATAATCAATCCTACTGAGATTTAAAAATTTTAAGTCATTTTATGACTAGTGATAACGTCGAAAATAATAAAGAATTGAACTTAAAATCTGAATAAAACGAAGGATTATGACTAAAACTGCGATACTTAGAGAAGATTTACCAAAACATGACTTTTTTCTAGTTGGCTTTACTTTACAGGAAAAAATAAATAATCAAGCCTTCTTATACATATTTAACTTTATTATGGATAAAGAATGACTTATCTATTTAGAACAGCTCTCATGTGAGAGCTTTCTCAAATAACTTACTTTTCTCGATCATTGATAAAAAGCCAATTAGCTTTCTATTTCAGAAGAAAAAACACCAATGTTCCATACATCAATTTTTCTTATGCTTACTTTAGGGTTACTTTTTAAATGGCCAGCGGAGTTGAGCCAAATATTGGTTGGGTATTTGACTACGCACACCAACTTGATCATCTTTAATTTTTTGATCTTCATAGTAAAAACTTCTAAACAGAATATCCCAAAATATGAACACTTCTCCAAAATTCTTACGACCAAATCCATGTTTATGATGGATGCGATGTACTTCAGCTACAGCAAAAATATATTTGAAAGGACCAACACGATAATCAATATTTGCATGCTGAAAAAACAAATGCACGGCCATAAATATCATCCAACACCCTATCAGCACACTTGGAGCACCCAAAAGCGCGAGGATGATCAAACTAGGCCCAGCAAGTACGATTGCACTCAGTGGATGCCGCTTTTCAGCATTTAACCAATATAAACGGCGTGATTGATGGTGAATCGCATGTAATTTCCATAAAAATCGATACTTGTGGCTCATGTAGTGCATGAACCATAGTCCAAAATCAATCACCACAGCAACAATCAATATCTGCCAAAATACCGAAATTTGGTCAGGCCATAATCGTGGAATAAATCGAAAAAGATCAAACCATTCGATAATTTTTGAGACAGAAACGATCAAAAATAAATTAAAAATTGCATGGATGATATCTGTAACAAAATCTTGATGTGTATCCAACCACTTTGCTTGATAAGGCAAAGAATGCTCAACCCATGCAATCATTACGCCACTTAGCAAGATGAACAATATTGAACTTGGCCAATACGGAACTTGCCCTGAGACGATGAACATCATCATCCATACGGTTAACAGCATACAAAGCGGATAAAATAAATATCGCAGAGATATTTTAACAAAAGCACTCATTTATAACTCCAATCAACAGAATACGTTTTAGGAGTATGCTGACTGGCTGGATAGAAAAAAATTGAACGAAACCGCTATATCTCTTATAGCTTTTAATCTGACAAAAGCAATATTGGCATTTGCTCAATGGATGGAATAAATTTTAATAGTGAAGGTTGAATGCCAAACATTTGTTTGCAGGTTCGACTAAAATGCGCCTGATCAGAAAAATGAGCGTGATGAGCCATGCTGGTTAAATTAATATCCTGATCTATGGCTTGAAAGCTTTGTAATAAGCGTAACCATTTCCGATAACTACGATAAGAAATACCAAAATTGTCACTAAACCAATGACTAAAACGACTTTCTGAAAGATTGAATTGTGAGGCGATTTGTTTCACTGTCAAATTCTGTTGATGGTTGAGAATAAGAAATTTTGCAAGACGCTCTTCTCTAACTGACTGAGCTTTGAAATTAGATTCACTGCAATAACTTAAAAGCTTTTGAAAAGATTCAAATGTTTGATTTTGTTCTATAAAATATGCTCTAAGAATAGCCACCAAACTTTCAGGCAATATCGTAATCGACGAGTCTGGTTGTAGGTAAGCTTGTAAATAATGCTGTATGACATCAGCAAGAAAATGTGTTTGATCGATATAGATCGAACAGTAAGTTCCTGGTTGTAAATGATGTAAAGTATTTGCTGCGATATAGACCCCACTACTCCATATACAATAATCATCAGCAATAACTTGAATCCGCTCTCCCTGTTGTTTTGCAAAGCTTAACTGATGTGCGTGATGACGATGTGGAGAGTTATCACCAACAGCTCCCTCAAAATAGCCAATGCCATATCCAATTGCTATTCTGCCCATCCAATATTTAGCAGGTAAGTTATATAGATTAGATTGAGCCATAGAATACTTAAGCTAAAAGTGAAAACTCATTAAATAACACTATTCTACTTATCTTCAAATACCCAGCATAAATAAGCAGATTGATTGAGTGCGCTTTTTATATCTTTGCTATTCTAAAGCGCTTAAATTCAATCCAATAAATTTTAAGCATAAAAAAAAACCTAGTAAGCATGAAGCAAACTAGGCTATAAACTTTGAATCTTTTTCGTTGGTAGCGGGAGCTGGATTTGAACCAACGACCTTCGGGTTATGAGCCCGACGAGCTACCAGACTGCTCCATCCCGCATCAACGAAGTGACTTTATACGCCTTAAAGGCAAGTAATACAACCTTTATTCAATATATATACCTAAAAGCTCCACTTAATTATCCTATTCACACAATATTTATACTTTATGCATTGTTTTCAAGTGTGCTTAGATAAATACAGAAACAGAAAATTTCGGATTGATTAGATTGAATCTCTTTCGCTAAATCCACAACATCATATTAAGCACCAAACATCGCTAATCTCTATACCATGATCCAAGTTGCTAAATAGCAAAATATCCTTAAGCACCTATCAACATAAAGATCAGTAGCATGATAGGAAATTTATTTTCAATATATTTCAACATATCAAAACTCATAAAAGCCCACCTTTTGATGAGCTTTTAGATCCATTTGTATTTACTTATACACCCATATCCCATAAGGGATATTACCAAATAAATGTATAAGCAAAGTAAGAACAATAAACATAGAAAAGAAGAATGCGATGTTTATAGATTTAGATATCATGTAATCACCCTTATTTTATTGTTGTTGCTTTTTTATACACTAATAACGTGAAATTTTCAATCATTAACATGAATATAAATAAATCACTTTAAAATCTAAGACTCTATAATGAGCATAAATAGTAAAACATTTTATGATAATTACATCTACTCTCCTCCTTATAAATACCTCTTACCTTATAAATATCTTTTAGAGCATTATAGTTTAACTATATATAGCAATTTTTGGCGTAAAAAGACGCTTTAAGCGCCTCACCATAAACTTCATTATTTACAACCTATTTCAACTTATATTGCTTAATCATCTACTCAATCTCAAAAAAATGCTTTTCTGTGACTATTTTTATCTTTATCTCTTTATAATATCTAATCATTGGGTCATTTGCATCTTTGCTGATTTTATCTAAAAACTTATTCTCTTTCATTAATTTAGAATAAGTTTTATAACCTATAATTAATCTTTGTGGATCCTTAATTTCTTTAAAATCATCAATTTGCTTATTGAGTTCTTTTAGATTAATACCCATGCTGGCTCCCTCAATTGTTTTATTCAATATAGCACTCATTTATGACATTTTTTTGGCGAATTAAGAAAAATTAAGCGATCAAAAATGCCTCATATCTTTGTAAGGCATTCTTCAATATTTTGCTATATCTTTCATCAATCCTTAAAACATCGGTGACTTAACTCTAGTCACTACATAAACTTATGATTCAGTGATAAATAAGGGATGATTCGCTTTATAAATCGCTAATTTTTTTATTTCATTTTCCAAATAATCTGCTGGTTCTTCTTTCCATGTCGCTTTTCCACTATCAAAATCCGAGTTACTTAAAGTCCAAGAAGAAATCAAACTGTAAACAAATGTATTATCAGCAAAAATTAATTTTTGTTTTATCACTCTTATCACTTGTAAACACTTTATGTGTAGGTAAGGACCCAAATATACCCACGTGGGTATACAAATATGTAAAGGTTTCATTCATCGTAATGATTACTCTTGTCGTTAATCACTATACTACCGCATTCAGCTCTATTTTATGAACTTTGAGCAAAATTCTAAATCCTTAACAGCTTACAGATTTTATTAAAAAAGTAGTCCACTAAGTCTATGCTATAAATAATTTAAAAACTAAGGCAAAAAAAACCTGCATCTTTGGGAAAGAATGCAGGCAAAAACCGATGATTCGGTGATAAAAGGAATACCAACTATTTTACTAGGGTTTGATTTTATTTGTCAGTGGCAATATATAACAAGTGCTATAGCTTGCTTTACAATTGGTGAAAATACTCAATATAAAGGTAGAAAAGAAAATAAAAAACTTATAAATACATTTTTAATCAAAGCATTACAAGTGATTTAATGAACACTTGTAATGCTTTAGTAGCTTATATTTGGCTGCTAATTTATGCTTTTTAGGATCGATCTTATCGAGTGGTTGGCTATAAAAAACTTCACCAACAAAGCAACTCTATTTAAAGCATTTCCAAAAGATCAGTTCTCTTTTTAGTGTTCAAATTACTTTTATATTTTTTCAATTTTCAAAATTACAAATAGTCCCCATCAATGGCTTATATTGATCAATTCATAACTTTCATGGTGATGTTGATTCTAATCCCTCTTAAACCTTTACTCAAGTCTAAAATTGTCATGCTACCCCAATACACTGCACCTGTATCAATGTAGTAGCAATTATCTCGCTTGATAGGCATTTTTGTGACGGTACGCCACATGATGACCATATCCACACCTTGAACTTTAGTATATTTCAGATTCTCTAAATCAAAGCGTTCTCTACCCCACATTGCAGCTTCTGTAGGTAATCGCTTAGCTTCAATTGCATATCTGATAGCATCAAAATCATCAAGATTATGCTTAAACAACTCCCAATCATTTTGCTCAATATGTCCATGTACAAAGCCAAACTTGCGACCGTTATGTGTTACTTCAAGTGCAATCGGTAGTTGCTTAAATTTGTTTATAATTTTATGTTGAGTTTGAGCATCCAAATCGTAAAACCACTCTCCCCCATTGGCGATATGGCAACGGCGAAAGGACTCATTAAACAAACTTTTAATACATAAGTCCTCATGATTCCCTCGAATTGAAGTAAACCAAGGTTGATCGATTAAATTCACACCTCAATATTTTGAATACCACGATCAACCAGATCACCAACAGCAACCAATAAATCGTTTTCAAAGTTAAAGCCTCATCTCAATCAAGCGACTCATCAGCAAGTCACGTAACAAACCATGAATATCGCCAACTACGTAGAGCTTACCTTTGATTGTCTTATTCCAAATTTTGACTAAGTTCATGACGCTGTCCTCTTAAGCGGATTTTCAACCATTTACTGCAATGTCCAATCTGTATAATTGTTTTGTTGTACACCGCATTGATGTATGAATAATTTTGTTTGCATAGCTTTGGCTAATTAATATGAGCTATACATCAATTTTTATTTTCAGTAATAACCCATTTGCTTGAGATTAAGCAGGCTTTTAACAGCTTTAAAAAAATACATTGGCTGGAAATGAATCAGACCTATTTTGAATGCTTTACATCAGCCAGTAGCGTTAGTTTGGGGAAATATGAATGCTTAGAATTGCATGCTTTTTGATAAGTCTTATTGTTATATAGTCAAAATAACAATATCTTCTAATTAAGCCATCTATAAAGGTATAGCCACCGCCATCATTTTTGGCTTTCTAGATTTTTCTTATGAGTCGAAATTTCTGCTTTTATATTTTGAGTCTGTGAGACTTACAACGAGTTTAGCCATTTTGAGGGTACATTTTTATTGGATTTTGCAGTATACCGTATAAAGTACCATTAAAAGGGTTGAGCAGTGGACAAACATCATACGATGAACTGAGACAATAAGAATGTCTAGATGCCTTTAATATAAAGGTGTTATTGAGACAAATTGGAACAAGGAGGAACAGCAAGATGGTACGCCCAGCGGGACTCGAACCCACTCCACAGGCTTCGGAAACCTGTACTCTATCCAGTTAAGCTATGGGCGCTTAAATTGAGATGGCACATCATAACAAAAAAAACCGCGAGGTAAAGCATTTATAAAACAACTCTTTTGATTGATGCTCATGCTTTAAACAATGTTGCATATTTGCAATGCAGAATTCCTTCTAACTTACTTGGTTTATTTAAAAAGATCGCTCACAATACACACTCCATAAACCAAGTGAGAATTTCATGACTGATGCTCTGACGTTAAGAGATTTATCTAAAACCTATAGAAATGGATTCCAAGCACTCAAAGGAATCAATTTGACTGTTCCAGAAGGAGAGTTTTATGCACTTTTAGGACCAAATGGCGCTGGTAAATCGACAACAATCAGTATTATCAGTTCCTTGGCACGGAAAACCTCAGGTACTGTGGAAATTTTTGGTCATGATTTAGATACCCACCCTTCACATGCAAAGCAATGTCTAGGTGTTGTTCCTCAAGAATTTAACTTCGGTCAATTTGAAAAAATCTTCGACATCTTAGTCACTCAAGCGGGTTATTACGGCATTCCGCCTAAAATTGCACAACAACGTGCTGAAGAATATTTAGAAAAATTAGGTTTATGGGATAAGCGTAATACTCAAGGTCGTATGTTGTCTGGTGGTATGAAGCGCCGTTTAATGATTGCGCGTGCCATGATGCATGAACCTAAACTTTTGATCTTAGATGAACCCACTGCAGGTGTAGACATCGAGTTACGCCGTTCAATGTGGGATTTCCTTACAGAAATGAATGAAAAAGGCACTTCGATCATTTTAACCACACACTACTTAGAAGAAGCAGAAATGCTTTGTCGTCAGATTGCGATTATTGACCGTGGTGTTATCAAAGAAGATACATCGATGAAAGCATTCTTAAACCAATTGAGTGAAGAATCTTTTATTTTCGATTTAGAAAATCCTATTGAACCGATCATGATTGATATCATTGGTGTGAAGTTTAATTTGATTGACCCAATGACCTTAGAAGTCACGATGGATAAAGCGCATTCTTTAAATGATTTATTTCAGCTTTTAGAAGCGCAAGGCATTCGTGTTCGCAGTATGCGCAATAAATCAAATCGTCTTGAAGAGTTATTTGTGAAACTGGTTGAGAAAATCTTGAAGGAGTTGCAGAATGAATTTTACTCAACTACGTATTGCACTCTATACATTAGTTCAAAAAGAAATCCGCCGCTTTATGCGCATTTGGCCGCAAACCTTATTACCGCCTGCGATTACCATGAGCTTGTACTTTGTGATTTTTGGTAATTTGGTCGGTTCTCGTATTGGGCAAATGGGTGGATTTAGCTATATGCAATTCATCGTGCCAGGTCTCATCATGATGGCGGTGATTACAAATAGTTATGCCAATGTGTCTTCCAGTTTCTTTAGTGCTAAATTCCAAAAAGCATCGAAGAACTGATCATGAGTCCAGTTCCATTACATATGGTCTTATGTGGTTATGTGATTGGTGGTGTTGCCCGTGGTGTTCTTGTTGGGGCAATTGTCACTGCAATGAGTTTGTTCTTTACTGACCTTTATATCCATAATATTTTCGTCACGATATATACCGTTATTATTACCTCACTATTGTTCTCTTTAGGTGGTTTTATCAATGCTGTATATGCAAAATCGTTTGATGATATTTCAATTATCCCAACCTTTGTATTAACACCCCTCACCTACTTAGGCGGTGTGTTTTATTCGATTAGTGCTTTAAGTCCATTTTGGCAAAATCTGTCTTTAATTAACCCGATTGTATATATGGTCAATGCTTTCCGTTTCGGAATTTTAGGTCATAGTGATGTCAATGTTTCATTGTCTTTACTTATCGTGACTCTATTCTGTGGCGTACTGTATGCGATTGCCTACTATTTACTTTCTCGTGGTTCAGGAATGCGTGAATAATGTCTGTTGAAAAATCCTTATTGGGTAAAGAAACCGATTACCCAACTACCTATCAACCCGAAATTCTTTTCCCGATCGCGCGTACACAAGCGCGTGAGCAATATGCGGATGTAGCGGGTATATATAAAGGTCAAGATTGGTGGCATGTATTCGAAATTTCTTGGCTCAATAGTCAAAGGGATCCCGCAAGTTGCCATTGGGCGTATTGCACTCCCAGCAACATCACCAAATTTGATTGAATCAAAGTCGTTAAAGCTCTACTTTAATAGTATGAACTTTACCCAGTTTGACTCTCATCAAGCTTTTATCAATACCGTTGAAAAAGACTTATCTGCTGCTGCACAAGCCCCAGTGACGCTAACTTTATTTCAAGTTGATGATTTAGAGATCAGCAAACCAACGGGTATTTGTATTGATGATCAAGAACCTGACCAGCTGGTCAATCATCCAGATGCAAGCCTTTTGGCCTTTGATCAAGAAAATGCACAACACGGTGAAAGCGTTGAAATTCAACTGTATTCACACTTATTGAGAAGCAATTGCCCTGTGACTGGACAACCCGATTGGGGCACTGTTTTTATCCGATACCAAGGCGAAAAACCTTGTTATCGCAGTATTTTAGCTTATATTATCTCGTATCGTCAGCATAACGGTTTTCACGAACAATGCGTGGAACAAATCTTTGCCGATATTTGGCAAAATTTAAAACCTGAAAAGCTGATGGTGTATGCAACATATACACGTCGTGGCGGTTTAGATATTAACCCATGTCGTGTATCTGATGAATCATGGATGCCAAGCCCAATTCGATTGGCGCGACAATAAACATTGAGGTTGAAAACATGCCTTTTTTTGGTTTTGTACCTTCTGAAGAACTATTAAAGAACATTCAGACCGGTATTGAGAAAAAAAACTCTAACGAACCACTTTATCCTTTACGTGATCAAACTGCCTTACTCATTAATGAAGAAATTATTGATACGCTTTTGATTGAACTTGTTCGTCGCTTCCCTGCAAGTGACAAACGAGATACTGCTGAAAAATTAGCAGGCTATGTCAAATCGACTGTTGCTGTATTACTTAAACAATTATTAAGTAAGGCAGACAATGATGTGGTTCGTCAGTCTGTAGAGTTTTCAGAACGTAGTCTATTTAAAGATCCACAAGGTCAATTCCGTGTCGGTGTGAATTTAGATGCAAGTTTAGTCACCAATCTCAAAAATAGCTTTGCTGAAGTTCAAGCAAATGGGGATGTAAATCGCGCTGTATTGTCTGAACAATTCAAACAATTCTCAGATGCGACGATTAACCATTTTATGCGTGATTTTAATAAAACGCTGGATTTGGGTATGATCAAACGTAAAGCTGCGGATATTGGCGCGTCTGCTGTAGGTAAAGCAGTGCATATGGCAATTGATAAGTTGATTCCAAATTTAAATAAAGATGAAATCACAGCTGTAGCAGAATATTACGATACTTTATTTTTTAATTGATCGTTAAAACTCAATTGGATTTTTAAATATAAAAAATGCCCTTCTTGATAAGGGCATTTTTTTTAATTTATCGAGCTATACTTTTAGCTGTAGTAATTAACCATTAAATTCATGAACTTAAAATCATGATAAAACGCTATTCCTAGATCTATCTAAGACCTATTCAAGTTCAAAACCATTTAATTCAATCTATTTAACCCACTATTTTCTAATTTAAATATTTCACCCTCAAAATAATCACAAAATTCAAGTCATAATTTTGTTGCAAAGTATTGATATTCATTGCCTTCGGGGGGATTGTGATAGCATGCGCAAAACACATTTCCCGCACAAAATAGACCAATGGCACCAAGCTCTCAATATAAATTTTTACGTCAATCTCCTCGTGATGGTCTGAGTACTGCCATGATCCCCTCACGCTGGCAAAAACTCCATATTGACCCTTGGTTGAGCTTATTTCTAATTTTAAACGCGATGCTCGGTTTAACCGTCCTTTATAGTGCGTCTGCACAAGATATGGGGCTGGTTTCCAAACAAGCCATGAGCTTTGGTATCGGTTTTCTCGTCATGTGTGGTTTAGCCCAAATTCCCCCTAAAGTTTATCAAGCTTTTGCCCCTTACTTTTATCTGTTTGGGCTGGTCTGCTTAGTCGCAGTTAAAGTGTTTGGTGAGGTTCGCATGGGTGCTCAACGCTGGATTGGGATTCCGGGTTTTGGCAGCGTACAACCCAGTGAGTTTTTAAAAATTGGTATGCCATTGATGATTGCATGGTTTTTATCTCGTAATCCTCTACCGCCTAGTTTTAAAAATGTGTTTTTATCACTGATCATGATTGGCATTCCTTTTATCCTGATTGCAGAACAACCCGATTTAGGTACATCACTGCTCATCTTAGCCAGTGGGATTTTTGTGCTATTTCTAAGTGGTCTTTCTTGGAAAATGATTTTAGGTGCAGTGAGTGCTGTTGCAGTGGTGATTCCAGTCGCTTGGGAATTTCTACTACATGACTATCAACGACAACGTGTTTTAACTTTATTTAATCCAGAAGCTGATGCCTTAGGCACAGGCTGGAACATCATTCAGTCTAAAACAGCGATTGGTTCGGGTGGCTTTATGGGTAAAGGTTATTTGGAAGGCACTCAATCGCACTTACATTTTTTACCTGAAGGCCATACTGACTTTATTATTGCCGCATTTTCTGAAGAATTCGGTCTGATTGGTATCCTACTTCTGATCATCATTTACTTTTTGTATTATCTTTAGAACCTTTCAAATGAGTCTACAGTGCTTCCATAATTTTGGTCGACTTGGTAGCTGGTACTTTTGCTTTGTCATTTTTTGTTTATGTATTTGTAAATGCGGGCATGGTCAGTGGTATTTTACCTGTAGTCGGTGTGCCATTACCTTTTATGAGTTATGGTGGTACTGCAATTATTACTTTAATGGCCACTTTTGGCATTGTGATGTCTATACATACGCATCGTTAATTTTTTATCATAAATAATTAGGAAATATAACCTATGTTTACTTTTGGGCTTTTACAGAAGGTTAAAAACATCACTTTTTGTGCAGCTGCATTTTCACTGACCAGTTTCTGCCAAGCCAATGATTTTGCCAGCAACCCTGAATACAATAACTTTAAAGCCAAAACCATGCAAACCTATGGTTTAAGTAGCGAACAAATTGATTGGGCAATGAACGGTTCACGCAATTTACCCAATATCATCAGCATTATGGAACGACCAGGTGAAAGTAAGCCTTGGTACCAGTACAAAACTAATTTTTTAGCTGAAGGCACCATCCAACGTGGTGTGCGTTTTAAAACAACAATATGCAGATACACTGAATCGCGCAGAACAGCAGTTTGGGGTGCCTCAAGCAATCATCCTAGGCATTCTAGGGGTCGAAACAGGTTATGGCTCAAATAAGGGCTCCTTTATCACCCGTGATGCACTTGCAACCCTCGGTTTTGGTTATCCCCGCCGTGCGCAATATTTCCAAGATGAGTTGGGTGCTTTAATTGCATGGTCATATAAAGATGGCGTTCCAACCAATTCGATTGTTGGCTCTTATGCAGGTGCAGTAGGTTATCCGCAATTTATGCCAAGTAATGTGTCTAAATTTGGCGTGGATTACGATGGAAATGGTCATGTTGACTTACGTAACTCTGCGGTCGATGCGATTGGTTCAATTGCCAACTATCTGGCTCAACATGGCTGGCAGCGTGATCGCCCTATTGCGTTTTTAGCGCGTTATACAGGGAACAATCCTGAAGCAGTTATTGCAAAAGATTTAACTCAGCCTGTTCCCTATGGATCACTTAAAAATTTAGGGATTTCTCCATTAAATCCAATCGTCAAAATTGATGACTTAGATTTGGTTAATGTGATTCAATTACAGGACAGCAATGGCCCTATTTATTATATTACTTATCCTAATTTTCAAGTGATTACGACATATAATAGAAGCCGTATGTATGCCACCGCTTTATGGCTTTTAGGCACCGAAATTGTAAGTCGTTAAGACTTGCAATTTCCTAAACAATAAATAAGTCAAGATTTTTTTATGTTAATTTGATCACATTTAATACTTTTTTCATACCTTGTTACAATATTGATGATTTTTTAATCAAAACCTGTAAGAATTTGTCCTTTTTGTAACTGTTTCTTAAATAATGCTAGACACATTTATTCCAGCTTGAATATTATCCTTTCCGTTAAATGCAGTTGCACAAGTGAATTTACAGACCTCTATGGTTAATTTTCAGCGACTTAGAAAGTTAAAATTGAGGTTCCAAGGAGTTAAACGATGCATGCTTCACTAAAATATATGATGGCCCTGACCATGGGTCTGAGTATGACGCAGGTCAACTCAGAAATGGTTCAGTCATCATACTTAAACAATGATTCGGATAGTTCGAGTCTAGCTTCTCGTGTGATTAGCAAAGATTCAACAAATTTCAACTCTCATTTTTCAAACCTAAACAGTTTGTCAATTACTGAACGTTCTGGCGATCAAGTCCGTCGTCAAACTATTGCAGCAAAGATTCAAGTTCCTGAAGATGAGCCTTCAGTAATTGATAAACTTAATGAAGTTGCTTCAAACACAGTTCGCAAATTTAGCCAAACTGGTGTTGCATCTTGGTACGGTCGTCAGTTCCACGGTCGTAAAACCGCAAGCGGTGATACATTCGATATGAATGATTTGACTGCTGCACACCGTAGCTTGCCATTAAACTGCTTTATTCGTGTAACCAATAAAGACAATGGTAAAAGCGTAGTGGTTAAAGTCAACGATCGTGGTCCTTTCCATGGTAACCGTGTACTTGACCTCTCTTACGGCGCTGCTAAGCGTTTAGGTATTACAAATTCAGGAACAGCACGCGTTAATATTGAACGCGTAGATGGTCCAAACTCGTAAATCACTGCATGCATTTAACAAAAGCCACTTTCCAGTGGCTTTTTTATTGCAAAAATAAAAATACAGATGTCCGAATTGCCCCCTTAACTTTCCAGTTATGCCCCTTTTCTTTCAATGCATTCCAGATAAAATAAAATGCGAGTTGATACAGGATGTATCACTAGACAGTAAAACGAAAACCGAAGTTTAAACTCTAAAAGTAAAAAAGTGAGCCATGCATGGACGTGAACAGCAAAACGCCAAACTTCGCGTATACATCCCTCAGCACAACCCAAAAAGTAATCGCACTTGGTTTTGCCACGCAAGGCTTGGGTTATGCCAGCGTCATGACCGCGCTTCCTACAATTAAAAGCCGATTCAGACTTTCAGATGATCAACTGTCGATTATTATCCTTGGCGTCTGTATTGCAGCAGCACTGGGTTCTATTTTGGCAGATCGACTCGCCGTCAAACTAGGTTCAAGGCTGGCTATTGTTATCGGCTTGCTATTTGAAGCCATCGGTATTGCAATTGCAGCATTTAGTTCCAGTGCCATGATCATGGTCGCTAGTTTTTTACTTTATGGGCTTGGACTTGGATGTTTAGATGCTGCATTGAATATGCAAGCTGTAATGATGGAACAGAAACTTGGAAAAAGCGCCTTGGGCGGTTTCTTTGCCTGTTATACCGCTGCTGCTTTCCTTGGTGCGTTAATCATGTCCGCGACAGTCTCAACCACTTTGGGGCAACTAGCGGCATTGTGCATTGCTGTCATGATGTGTTTGATTACATCGCAAGTGTCAAAACGGTGGTTATTTCAACAAAAAGAAAATGCTGCCCTACATCCTCAACAACGATCACCAATTCCGCATAAACAATTGCTTATTTTTGGTGTGATCATTCTCATCGCCTTTACTGTCGACTCAGCAATCAGCACGTGGAGTTCAATTTATCTTAAAGATATTTTAGCAAGCTCAGCCACAGTCGCACCATTGGGTTATGCCGCTTACCAAATGGGTATTTTACTCACCCGTTTAAGTCTAGATTATCTTTTTAAAATTTAAAAGCGCTGCATGGGTTGCACTTCATCACAACGCTGATTGGTGCAACAGGCTGTGCCATAGCTGGCTTAGGGCATTCATTGGCGGTTGTCATTGCTGGTTTTGCACTGGCTGGTGTTGCGGTAGGCGCATTAGTCCCGCTGACATTTTCAGCAGCAGGTCGTTTAGATGAAAATCGACGCGATGAAATTATCGCACGGGTGAATATTTTTAATTATGGTGGGGCTGTAGCAGGAGCTGTGATTGTTGGCTTACTTGCTGCTCCTATCGGTTATGGTCCCTCATTTATTGGTTTAGCACTGGCGCTGTTATCTGTGATTTATTTTAGAAAAAGATTTATTTAGGCTGTATATAAATAAAAAATCGTTTAGGATGAATCAAGATCATTGCTCAAATGCAAAAACACTTATCATTTTTAAACACATATCAAACCTATACGCAGATCAAAATCTTTGCTAGGTTGAATAAAATAAACAATTCAATTCATCTGTTTTGAGCAATATTTAATAAAACAAAATTGGGGATTATTCATGTTTCAAATCAGTAGCCCATCAAAACTTGTCCGTGCAATTGTACCCATCATTTGCGTAATTGGCATCGGCTCGCTTAGCTGCATGTACCACAGTATCTCCAACAAACACGAATACACCCGCTGATCTTGCAACATTGACGCAAACAAACACGCTATTTTACGGTGGCTCAATTTTAACCATGCAGGGCATGTCACCCCATTATGTCGAAGCGCTACTGGTCAAGGATGGAAGAATTGTCTTTGCAGGCGATTTAAAACAAGCGCAAAAGTTAAAACAAAAAAATACCCAAGAGGGTTAACTTAAACCATCATACCCCTGCTGCCTGGTTTTATTGATGCACATAGCCATTTAAATAGTGTCGGTCTACAGCAAACTGTGGCAAAATCTCTACCCTACGCCCGATGGTAACGTTTCAGATATTGCATCATTGATTCGTGAACTTTCATTATGGCAACAAAACAATCCTGACTTTATCAAAGCAACCTCAGGCTGGATTATTGGAAATGGTTATGATGACGCCCAAATTAAAGAAAAACGACATCCTACAGCAGATGATTTAGACTTGGTTTCCACCAATCACCCAATTATTGTTTTACATCAGTCAGGACACTTAGCCTCTGTCAATCATAAGGCTCTTGAACTTTTAAACATCAATAAAAATACCCCAAATCCAACTGGCGGTATTATTCGCCGTAAAGCAAATTCTCAAGAGCCAAATGGTGTACTTGAAGAAGCTGCTGTTTTTTCAGCAATGGCAACTGCATTTAGTAAAGTTCCACCTGAAATCATGCAAAAATATGGCAAAAACAGCACTGAATACCTATATCAAAAATGGCTATACCACTGTACAAGAAGGTCGTGCTGATCATGGTACCAGCTGAATTATGGCGAAGTTTTGCGGCCATCAATCAATTGAATATTGATGTCGTGGTTTATCCAGATATCATCAATGAAAAAGAATATATGCTGAAAAATGGCAGTAGTCTCAATTATCAAAATCATTTTAGAATTGGTGGGGTTAAAATCAGCCTAGATGGCTCCCCACAAGGCAAAACCGCATGGCTAACGCAGCCTTACTTCATCCCACCAGAGGGAAAACCTAAAGACTATCGTGGTTATCCAGCCTATCCAGATACAAAAATGGTTCAAGATGCAATTAATCTGGCTTATAAGAATCATTGGCAAATTCTTGCACATGCCAATGGTGATGCTGCAATTGACCAATATCTCGCAACTATTGAGACAGCCAATGCACAATATGGCCAAGCAGATCGCCGCAATGTGATTATTCATGCACAAACCATGCGTGAGGATCAATTAGATCAAGCCAAGAAATTAGGGCTTATTCCTTCGTTCTTCTCATTACATACTTACTACTGGGGCGATTGGCAATAAACACGAAACACTCGGTGCAGAACGTGCCAAACCGAATTTCTCCAACAGGTTCTGCATTAAGAAAAAATATGATTTTTACTGAGCACCATGATGCCCCAGTCATCCCTCCTAAAAATATGATGGTGATTGATGCAACCGTCAATCGTACCACCCGTTCTGGAGATGTATTAGGTGAGGATCAAAAGTCAGTCCTTATATTGCATTAAAATCAGTCACAGATTGGGCCGCATACCAATACTTTGAAGAAAAAGACAAAGGTACCTTAGAAAAAGGCAAATTGGCGGATCTTGTGGTGATAGATCAAGACCCATTAAAAGTGCCCACTCAAAAGATTAAAGACATCAAAATATTGGCAACCTATAAAGAAGGTCAATTGATTTATCAAAGTCCCCAATAAGGATCAGTAAGGGACTAGTCGGGATAGGACATGCTTAATTCGAAAATTTTTAATCATACTATTGGGCCTAAGTGGTTTTGCTTATGGAGATATCGCTATTTTCAAAGCCACTTTTCCTGATCTAAAAACCAACCAAGCACCTCACCCACAACACCAACTTGAAAAACTTCCCGCAGCCACACTCAGCAATAATGTAACAGTGGATACCTATATTGCAGCAATTCCTAATCCTTTTAACGATACAGGATTCTACAAAGATGATGCCGTCTGTAAGATCAACAATACCCAGCAAGTAAAATGTCAGTTCAGTTATAAAATATCTGCGACTCAAGCAAAAAACTTTAAAATCATCTTACTGCCGGGTATTGGTCCTGTACTTGTCCCCCCCTATCATGGCAAGTGATCAGCACGGATATGGGACCTTCTGGCGTTGCGTATGCTGTGCTGGCAAGCCGTAAAAAAGATGAAGCCATCACCATTTATAATCTCTTCCGCGTGTGCTGGCTGTGCCATGCATAGCGCAAGTTTATATTTCCCCAATGTGAAAAAACTCAGTTTAGACAATGAATTTGGAGCCATTGAAGATAAAAACCACCTGTTAAACATCGTCAAAGCCAATAAAAATAAAGTGTATTTTAGCTATCAAATTCCCAACTATCCCAACAAAACACATGGGATCGCCTATTATGCCGATGAAAGTGATGGCAACGATGTCACCAATTTTCAGGAAATCAAAGTCACAGTTAAACCAGAACACCAAAGCTGGGCACGTGATATTTTAAATTTCTATCAGGCCACACATTGAAATCCCCCTGACCAGCACTTGGTTTTATTTAAAGCCGGTATTTTGACCAAAACATTATTCTGATTTATATTGTTTTCAGCAAAAATAAATATAGCCAACCACATGCATGGAGCGCCAAATGAAAACAATCACCGAATGGTTTGATGAATATAGCGAAAGTCATCAAAACAAAACCAATAAAGCCATCCATTGGGCTTGTGTCCCCGCGATTTTATTTGCCATCATTGGGATTCTTGCACATTTTAGTGCTTTGCTTACCGCACTACTTCTGGTTCTTACCCTGGTTTTCTATGCCCGTTTAGATATTGTTCTTGCTGTAGCAATGACCGCATTAATTGCAGTCATGGCATGGATCATTTACTTACTTCCTGTTGGTGTTGGTTTCTATATTGGGGTGTTTATTTTGGCTTGGATTGGTCAATTTTATGGTCACAAAGTCGAGGGTAAAAAGCCTTCTTTCTTTAAAGACCTTCAATTCCTCCTCATTGGCCCTGTATGGTGATGGATGCCTATCTTGGTAAAGTACTACCCAAATGGAAAACACGCCAGAAACTGGCTTTTTAGCGCAAATAAACCAGAGGGAAAATCCAATTCGGCTTTTCTCCCTTCCATTTTTTTCAATTTAACAGATAAAATAACCCGTAAAAGCACAATAAACTTAAAGCTAAATTGACTAGAATTTTCTTAGAAATAAGCGCTAAAACAACACAGATCATTGCTGTTAAAAAATAGGCATCCAAAGGCAATGCACGGAATTGATCTCCATTAAAAAATACAATTGGTGCACAAATTGCAGTCAGCAAACATGGCGCTGAATACTGCAACATATTTCCAATCACACGAGGTAATTTCAGGGCGATTTTAGGTTCCAAGAAAAAGTAACGGTTAATCAATACAATGCCTGCCAAAGTTAACAATAAAGTCCATGTCATTTTGCTACGCCTATGTTTTTTACTCCGACGATCTTTGCCGTACACATCGCACTAAACATCCCCAAAATCCCGGATAGCACAATGCCCCCTTCAAATTGAAAATATTTAAAAATACAGGCAGATAGCAAGGTACACATAACGCCTACCAAAGTTGCGCTATTTTTCACCATAGGCACCAATAATCAAAATAAATACCGCAACAATTGAAAAATCTAAATGTAAGCTTTCTAAATTTGGAATTGATTTAGCCAGTACAATTCCCAACACACTAAATAGGCACCAAGCCAAATAAAAACACAGCCCAGCACCAAACAAATAAGCAAAGCTGCGTTGTTTATCTTTGCCAATGCCGACAGCAAACAGTTCATCTGTCAGTAAGAAGCCAATTAATATGCGTTGCTTAAACGGAAAACGACTGACATCTTGACGAAAATTAAGCGCATAAATTAAATGCTGACTGGTTAAGAAAAATACCGTAATCATAATCGTCAAGGCAGATGCATGTGACATGACTAAACCTAAACTCACCAACTGTGCTGCACCTGCAAATACAACAGCGGACATTGAGAATGCTTGTGCAAAGCTTAATCCAGCATTGATTGCCATTGAGCCAGCCAGAATACCCCAAGGCAGTACGGCGATAGATAAAGGTAAAATATCGACCACACCTTGGAAAAAGCCTTTTTATTTTGCTTAGACTTCGGCTCAATCTCGGCAGTATAAGATTCAAATTGATCACTCATTTGCAAAATCCAAATCTAAGAATTTAATCAGTATCTTATAAATGCTCAGTGATCGCTTGGATGAAATTGCTATTTGGTGAGGGGCTGTGAGCGTTTAAATGGTTATTTCCGGATACATTTATTAAATATTTAAGGTACTTAAATATTGAGAAGGCGTAACCCCGACTGCTTTTTTAAAATGTCGATTAAAATGACTTTGATCTGAAAAACCACTATTTTGGGCAGTCATTGCAATACTCTGACCTTGTTTTAATAATTGGCGCGCTTTCTGTAAGCGGACCTGAACCAACCAGCTATGCGGTGGTAATCCCGTATATTTTTTAAATTCACGTAAAAAATGCCAAGGGCTTAATCCTACATATGTCGCCAAATCAGTGAGCGAATAATCATGCTCAGGGAAGCTGCTTAATAAATCTTTAACTATTTCAACTTTCCGTTGTGCTTCTGGTAATTCAGCAGGTGTTAATTTGGCACGACCATAGCGACTGATTAAGCGAGCTAAAGTGGATAAATACATACTCTCTTTCAGTAAAGTATTTTCTTTTTGTTCTAATAAATCAAAAAGTAAACAGAGTTGCTGTGCCAATCCAACATCTTGCACAACTGCTTGTGGGAACCACGGTACGCTATTTTTAACACTAAAAAAATCTTGCCCTGCATCTAACAACATTTCTGGCGTTGGATAAATTGCACGATATTTCCAGCCTGACTCGACAGCAGATGAACCTGTATGAATTTCATCAGCATTGACTAAAATAATGTCACCCTTCGGTGCTGTATGTAACTGCCCAGTCCGATAAAAACTCTGTGCACCATCTTCAATCACACCAATACAATAACCTTCATGCACATGCTTTGAAAATTGCTTATGGTGATACTGTGCTTTTAACAACTCTAATCCACCCAATTCTTTTAGGTGAAAGTAGCTTGCCCACTCCTGCATTTTTTCTATTCAGACTTTTGATAATAATTTAAAAATAGCATGTTTATAAAAAGCGTATAGAACAAAATTGCTATCTATACGTTTAAACAAGACCTAATCTTTTGTGCACCTAAGAAAATAACCAATAGATTACTGATAGGTTTTTCCATTATGTTTTAGCCAACCATCTTGATGACGACGCTTTGGATCATGGTGTGTCCAATGCATTACACCACCTTGATTGCTATATTCATACTCGCCAAAAAATTCGACAGTATCACCTTTGCGTAAATTATCGATACGGGGTGCTAAATCAATATTATGTGCAACCAGTACAGTTAAGCCATTATCCAGTGCAAGAATAAATTTTTGATGACGTGAACCTTCATTATCATCACGCAACACGGCTTTTACTCGACCTATGGATTGTACTTGAACATTACTGAGTTTTGCATCATAGGCTTTTCGAATAACCTCAAGACCATTTTGATTTTGACTATTGGCAGACGGCTTATCGTTAAATTGGTTATCTTTACTTTGCTCATTCACATGCTGTGTATTGTCTTGTGAATGATTGTTTTGCTGATCGATCGATTCAACTTTAGAGGATTCAGTTGCTTGATTTTTTTGTTGATTAAGATCAACACCTAGATAAGCTGCGACGATCACTGCGATTACAGCACCAATACCAAGTTGAGTTTTATTTGCCATAAAGTTTGAGTCTAATCAATGTTCATTGTGGAATTATAAAAGAATAATCTTTTAGATATGTATGAATTAATTCTTCTGAATCTACTTCAATTAAATTACAGACAAAAAAACCCCTCTAAGGAGGGGTTTTCAATAATTATACTCAGTGAGTAAAAATTATTTAGCCGCCGCTTGAGCAGCAGCAACTTCTTCTGCAAAGCTCATTTCAGCTTTCTTCTCAATACCTTCACCTACTTCGAAGCGAACGAATTGAGCTACAGTTGTTGCAGTCGCTTTCAATACTTCAGCAACTTTTTTGTCGTTGTCGATTACGTATTGTTGACGCTCAAGAACAACTTCGTTCAAGTATTTTTCAACTGAACCAGTCACCATTTTTTCAACGATGTTCGCTGGCTTACCAGATTCAATCGCTTTAGCTTCTGCAATTTCTTTCTCTTTCGCGATAAGATCAGCAGAAACATCTTCAGCAGTTACAGCAACTGGGTTGAACGCAGCAACGTGCATTGCAATACCTTTACCAGTTTCAGCAGAACCTGTGTAAGAAACAACAACACCGATTTTTTAAACCGTGTTTGTAAACTGCAAGGTTTTCACCTTCAACAATTGCAGCACGACGAACTTGGATGTTTTCACCGATTTTTTGAACAAGCGCAATACGAGCTTCTTCAACAGTTGAACCATCTTCAAGTTTCAATTCAGCAATTTGAGCAGCGTCAGTTACACCAGCAGCAAGTGCAGCAGCAGCAACTTTTGCAGAGAAACCAGCAAAGTTTTCGTCTTTAGCAACGAAGTCAGTTTGACAGTTTACTTCTAAAAGAATTGCTTTGTTACCTTCTTGAGCAATTGTGATCGCGCCATCAGCAGCAATGTTACCAGCTTTTTTAGCTGCTTTTGCTTGACCTGATTTACGAAGATTATCAATCGCTAATTCGATGTCACCGTCTGCTTCTGTTAATGCTTTTTTGCATTCCATCATTGCAAGACCAGTACGGTCACGTAATTCTTTTACCATGCTCGCAGTAACTGCAGTCATGTTGTTCTCCTAAATACGGTAGAATATGAATCTGTTCAACAAAAACGGCCCAAAGGTTCCTCTGGGCCGCTTTGCTTTCTCGACGCTCAATTTGTCATCATTTTAAATCACAAAAATGACAAGCTTGCGTCAAAACGCATTAAGCCTCAGGAGCTTCTTTCGCAGCTTCTTCGCCTTTAGCTTGAGCATTCGCTTGAGTTTGAGCGTATTCTTTACCAGCAAGAATTGCATCAGCCATTGCAGAAGCATAAAGTGTAACAGCACGGATCGCATCGTCATTACCAGGAATAACGAAATCTACGTTATCTGGGTTAGAGTTTGTATCAACGATACCGATTACTGGAATACCAAGGTTTTTAGCTTCTTTAATCGCGATTGCTTCGTGATCAACGTCGATGATGAACAATGCGTCAGGTAAACCACCCATGTTCTTAACACCGCCTAAAGAGCGTTCAAGTTTTTCCATTTCACGAGCGCGTTCTAATGCTTCACGTTTAGTAAGTTTAGCAAAAGTACCATCTTGTGATTGAGTTTGAAGATCTTTCAAACGGTTGATTGACTGACGAAGAGTTTTCCAGTTAGTCAACATACCACCCAACCAACGGTGATCAACATAAGGCTGACCAGCGCGTTGAGCTTGTTCACGAATGATGTTAGAAGCAGCACGTTTTGTACCAACGAACAATACTTTGTTCTTTTTGCTTGCTAGATTGTTAACAAAATTCAAAGCATCATTTAACGCAGGAACAGTATGTTCAAGGTTGATGATGTGAATACGATTACGCGCACCAAAAATGTATTGACGCATTTTTGGGTTCCAGAAGCGAGTTTGGTGACCAAAGTGCGCGCCAGCTTGAAGAAGGTCGCGCATGCTTACGTTGTAATCTGCCATTTTCTTTACCTTAAAAGTTTGGGTTAGGCCTCCATATGTCCGCATTCTCCACCCTTTCAGGCACCCAGAGTAATGTGACGACATATGTGCGGATTTTTAAATTACCCTTATCAATATTTCCATAAACCATTCACAAAGAAAGTCACAGAAAGCATTTGATAAATTGGGCGGCTATTTATACCATAGTCACATACAAATTTCCAAAAGTTTTTAAAGATCATGAACAGTACTTACGAAGCACCACGTCGATTAATCAAAACCGCAGATGAAATTGAAAAGATGCGTGTTGCAGGTCGATTGGCTGCAGAAGTTTTGGATATGATCAAACCGCATATCAAACCAGGTGTCAGTACACTTGAATTGGATACGATTTGTCATGACTATATTGTCAACAAACAAGACGCTATACCTGCATGTTTGGGTTATGGTGCTGCGCCAGGTCGCCCTGCATTCCAACATGTGATTTGTACCTCTGTAAATCATGTGGTATGTCACGGTATTCCATCTGCAAGTAAAATTTTAAAGAAAGGCGATATTCTCAATATTGATGTGACTGTGATTAAAGATGGTTATCACGGCGATACCAATATGATGTATGTGGTTGGTGGTGAAACATCGATTATTGCTGAGCGTTTATGTAAAGTTGCTCAAGAAGCAATGTACCGTGGTATGGAAACGGTGAAACCGGGTTCAACCATTGGTGATATTGGCGCAGCGATTCAAAAATATGTTGAATCAGAACGCTTTAGTGTAGTGCGTGAATATTGTGGTCATGGTATTGGTACAGTATTCCATGATGAGCCTCAAGTCCTTCACTATGGTCAACCCAATTCAGGCATGGTTTTAGAAGAAGGTATGACCTTTACCATTGAACCAATGGTCAACGCTGGTGTTTGGCAAACACGTTTAATGGGTGATAAATGGACGGTGGTGACCAAAGACCATAGTCTTTCAGCTCAATATGAACATACCCTGCTGGTGACCAAAGACGGTGTAGAAGTTTTAACCGCACGCCCTGAAGAAGATCTATCTCGTTTTCAAAAATAACGAAAGTCATTGACTAAAATGACTTATGCTGCTTAACAAAAGGTCATATTTATATGGCCTTTTTTTATGGCTTGAGTTTTTCCTTATCTGCCAAGTCAATGTTTTATGGTTATTTTTAACCGAGACCATGACCTATTTTTAGCATGTAATATCATGACAACATGATTACAGTTGTATTACATTTATAAACTTATGATAAATAAAACATTAAAAAAAGAACATTCACTTAAAAAAAGCCTTTGTAAAGACTACATTAATTAACAGCAAAAACTTCTAATAATAAAAACGCATAAAAATTAGTATCAATTACGGACATGGAGTCCAAACCTATGAAAAAATCATTACTTTGCATCATGACCTCATGCATGACTTTACCCATGATGGCGCATGCAGATTCACCTTATTTTAGTCTGAAAGATGGTGATGGATTTAAACGCTTTTCTGTTTCAGCAGGTTGGCTACATGCAATGCCACAGGGTAACGCTAATCCTATCAAAGTGAATACTGCCGTTGCAGAAGGAACACAATCTAAAGTAGGTGATATTTCTAAAAAAGCAGTTTTAGACGCAGCAGTTAAAGAATCCAATCCTTTTCTTTATGGCGCAATCGGCCTTTTGGGTGACACGATTCCTGGCGCTTTAACGGGCACAGCCACAGTCAATGGTCTATCCAGTTGGACCTCTGAAGGCACTGGTCTAACAGCAAAAGATGTTGATACTTTTGGTCTGATGGGAAATTACTACTTCACTGATAATCTTTCATTAGAGTTTAAAGCAGGTGTTCCGCCTAAAGTTGAGATAGAAGGCAAAGGCCAAATCTATGCACCATTGACCGGTAAAGATTCTACACCACTTGGCAGTATTGACTTGAAAAAAGATATTGCAATTACTGATTTAACAAAACATTCAAAAGCAGCATCTGCAACTGCATGGTTTGCCAGCGGCAGAACTACATTATCAATTTGGTAAATCTGGTGTAAATAAACTTCGGCCTTATGTTGGTGTCGGTGTCATGTATGCACATTTTACTCACCTAAAAGTCGATAATGGCGTAAAAGACGATCTGATTGCAGCAGGTCACATGATCCAGAACGTATTAGATGGACAGGCTGGAGCAGCACTAGATGGCAAAAAATCATCTGCAAATCCTGTAGTTAAAGTAGAAGCAGATGATGCTTGGGCACCTATGGCAACACTGGGTGCAACCTATGATTTTAATGATCGCTGGTTTGGAGTAGGCTCTGTCACTTATGCACCAATGAGTAGTGATGCGACCATTACCATTTCAGACTCAAATACCAACAAACAACTTGTCACAGCCAAAACCAAAATTGATATTGATCCTCTGATTACTTATGTTGGTGTGGGTTATCGCTTCTAAAAGCTAAATTTATTTTCATTAAAATGTGCTGACTGATCACTAAAATTTATCGATTGATAAATTTTTATTCTATCGCTAAGTCCCATTGAATCATCTACAATTCTCATATGATGATTCAATGGATGGCATATGTCAGCACTACAGGACGACACGCGTTTCTCTAAACCCCTCATTTATATGCTTATTGGAAGTGCTTTTATCTTGGCACTCTCTTTAGGTGTACGTCACGGTTTTGGGCTTTATCTCGTGCCTATGAGTCATGAGTTTGGTTGGAGTCATCAGGTTTTTAGTTTAGCCATTTGCCATACAAAATCTATTCTGGGGCGCAGTACAACCTTTTACTGGTGCGCTTGCAGATAGGTATGGAAGTAAGAAGATTGTTGCGATAGGCGGGGTGCTCTACACCATTGGCCTATTGTTAATGTCTATCAGTTCAAATGTGCTGTTACTGGATATCAGTGTTGGCTTAATTATCGGCTTAGCCCTCTCTGCAACATCATTCTCGGTATTACTTTCAGCCGTAGGACGAGCAGCGCATCCAAGCAAGCGTAGTATGGCAATGGGTATTGCCAGTGCAGCTGGTTCATTTGGGCAATTCATTATGTTGCCAACCACCCTGCTTCTCATTAAAAACTTCGGCTGGTCATCTGCGCTGGTCATTACAGCAATGCTGATCGTGTTAATTGTTCCCATTGGCATGGATGCTTAAAGCACCTATGTATGTACCACCAAATGCAATTAAACAAGCGATAAAACCCAATTTAAGCTTTAAACAGATTCTTAAAATTGCCTTTCAGCATAAACCCTTTTATGGTTGGCCTTTGGTTTTTCAGTGTGTGGGTTCCAAGTGGTTTTTAGGCATTCACCTACCAGGTTATTTGATTGATCATGGTTTTGATGCCTCTACTGGAACGATCTTTCTCGCATTGGTTGGTCTATTTAATATTATCGGAACCTATACCGCTGGTTGGCTTGGTGGTAAGTATTCTAAACCGCATCTACTTATGGGTTTATATGGTTTACGTGGCGTTGCGATTGTTGCATTTCTTGATGCTGCCATTCAGTATTTGGACTGTTTACGCCTTTGGTATCGTTATGGGGAATCTTATGGCTTTCGACTGTACCTCTAACCAACGGCATTGTGGCCAATATGTTTGGTGTAAAATACTTAACCATGCTAAGCGGTCTGGTGTTTTTCACTCACCCAAATCGGTTCATTTTTTTGGTGGATGGCTAGGCGGTTTAAATCATGATATAACGGGTAACTACAACATCATTTGGGGATGCTCAATTGCCTTGTGTGTAGTCGGTGTTATTGTGCATTTCTTTGTTAATGAAGAGGCTGTGGTTAATGACTAACTCATTCTCGTGGTTCAAGCTCAGTATCTGGTTGGTTATTGTTGTTCTGTTCGGGCTGTCAAGTATGCTTTGGTTGAACTACGCCTGAATTATTTGAATATTTTAATATGGCTTTTGTGCGCATTAATTTGAACTGAATTTCACGACCTAAACGTTTGAGCTGAATCTCAGTGCTAATGATTCAAAACGGTCAATAAAAGCTGCTAGACAATCGATTGCTTATGGCAGCTTTTTTAAAATTCACTATTCAGTCTTTATCTTTTTAAATAAAAAAGCCCGCCTTCACACACTTTAGAAAAGACCATTTCACACATGGTCTTTTTAATCGATCAATACTCGATGACCATTAAGCTGATTTTCGCGAGTTCACTCGTCCTTGAATCACAGCTTTGATATTATTTTTTGCATAATTAAAGAAAACCTTGAGTGGAGAAAGCTTAGGATTTGGCTTCTTCCCTTCACCAATTGCTTTAAACTGCGCGGCATACCACAGGATTTCCATGATCGCCATTTTATCAACAAAAGGAATACCCGTTTTGATTTGTTCTACTGCATATCGAACGTCCTGACCAGCAATCAAGTTGTTGCTGACTTCGGGTTCTACCGCAAGAGGACGTGCAATCCCAATAAATTCACACGCACCACTGTCCAAAGCCGCATTCATACCTTGTGCTGTACCGGAAACCACCTGTCACCATAAGATGACATTTGACTTCTTTACGAATTTTTCTGCAAAATCTAAGAAATATGCTTCACGTGCAATCGTACTTTGCTTACGTTTATCCGCTTTTGCGCCTGCCATTGCTGGTGCTTCATAGGTACCACCAGAAATTTCGATCAAATCGATCCCTGCTGTATCAATGGCTTTAAATACTTGAACCACTTCTTCTTCTGTGATTCCACCACGCTGGAAATCTGCAGAGTTCAGTTTGACTGAAATAATAAAGTTTTCTGAGGTTTTAGCACGCACTGCAGCATAAATTTCTAATAAGAAACGCATACGGTTTTCAATCGAACCGCCCCATTGATCTTGACGTTTATTGGTCAATGGTGAAAGAAATTGACTGATCAAATAACCATGTGCACCATGTAACTGTACACCTTCAAAACCTGCTTTTTCACAGATCCGCGCAGCTTCAGCAAATCGTTGAATGATATCTAAAATTTCTGCTTCATTGAGTGCACGTGGCGTACCAAATGTCGTTGCCAACATTGGACTAAAAGGCACTGCTGAAGGTGCCACTGTTTCTTTATTGAGTCCTTTTGGACACTGGCGACCTGGATGTGATAACTGAATCAGTTGTACCATGCCATGCTTTTTACCCACATTTGCCCATTCAGTCAGTTTGGCAAGATCACGCTCAGTTTCAACGACAACAACACCCGGCTCATTCTTCGCACGGAAATCCACCATCACATTCCCCGTAATGGCACAACCCAAGCCGCCTTTCCCCCAAGCATCATATAAGCCTAAATGCAATTGGTTCGGTTGCCCTGCATGGTTGGCCAATGCTTCACTCATTGCACCTTTAATGATTCGGTTTTTAAATCGCGTGTTTTTTATTTCTAATGCTTGTGCAAGATGGCTCATGGTCAAATCTCTTTAGTGATTAGAGCTTTTACTCTAATTTAAATTTATAATAGTTCAAGCGTAAATCTGACAATGCATTTTGTCAACTTTGTTAATGTGAATATTTTTTGAACCACAATCATCTATACAGCATTAATACTGACTCGCTGCAATTAATCGCTTGGTATAGTCATTTAAAGGTTTATCAAATAAGGCTTGAGTGTCTTGAAACTCGATAACTTTAGCATCTTTTAATACCAAAACTTTCTGACAAAGTGCTTTTACCACCTGCAAATCATGACTAATAAACAAATAACTCATTTGATAATCCTGTTGCAACTGACGCAGTAATTTTACAATCGCACGTTGTGTGGTCCGGTCAAGTGCTGAGGTTGGTTCATCGAGAATCAGTAATTTAGGGCGTAATACCACAGCACGTGCTAAAGCCACACGTTGCCGTTGACCGCCAGACAATTCATGCGGATAACGCTGTTTAACTGTTATCGGGAGCTCTACTTTGTCTAAAATTTCATTGATACGAATCAGCATTTCAGCTTCTTTTAGATGTTGTAGTGCCAAGCCCTCTCGAATAATCTGGTCGACAGTCATACGTGGATTTAAACTGCTTAACGGATCTTGAAATACGATCTGAAAATTAGATCGCAGCGGACGTAATTTACGCTGGCTTAATCTGTTCAAGTCTTGATTGAGTAGGAAAACATTGCCCGAGCACTGTATAAGTCGTGCGATTGCCAACGCCAAAGAGGTTTTACCAGAACCGCTTTCTCCAACAATACCGATGGACTCAGCGCGATCTAAACGTAAATTGAGCGGTTGAACGGCTACAAAATAATCTTTAACTCGATTAAATATGCCCTTTCTTATTGGAAATTTCACCCCAACACGGTGTAGTGATAAAACTAAATTACGTTTATACGGTAAAGCATTGGCTTCACCAAAATCATGATCCAATAAATATTGGGTATAGCTGGCTTTAGGGTTTTGAAAAATATTTCGAACCGTGCCTTTTTCTTCAACCTGCCCCTGATTCATCACAATCACTTGATTGGCATATTTACGCACCAAATTCAAGTCATGACTAACCAAAATCATGGCCATTTTATGGTTTAGAATAAGCAGTTGTAATAAGTTTAAAACTTGAGATTGTAATGTGACATCTAAGGCTGTTGTCGGCTCATCCGCGATAATAATTTCAGGCTTTTGTGCCAAAACTGATGCAATCAAAACACGTTGTCGTTGACCACCTGATAACTCATGTGGATAACGATTCAACTTATCCTCAGGTTCGTCCATTCCGACATCACACAATAAGTCATAGACACGTTTTCTGACTTTTTCCTTAGACATTCCATCTAAAAGTAAAGTCTCACCAATAATCCGCTCAACCTTGTGTAACGGGTTGAGTGCAGTCATCGGTTCTTGAAAAATCATGGCAATTTTTTTACCACGGATCGCCAAATGCGCATTTTGATTAAGAGACAATAGGTTTTGCTCATCATATAACGCTTGTCCAGTCACAGTTAAATTTTCAGGAAGTAAGCCAAGTAGTGCCAAACCACTGATTGATTTGCCTGAACCACTCTCCCCGACAATCGCAACAGTTTCCCGACATGTAGGTCAAAGTTAAGATTATTGACCAGCACCTCTTTACGCTGATTTTCAATATGCAGATGTTGGACAGACAACAACAAAGATGGATCATTTTTGACGTCTTGGATCGAATGCATCGCGTGTCGCCTCCCCAATATAAATCAGTAAAGATAGCACCAAGGCCAAAGTAAAAAAATCCAGATAAAGCCAGCCACGGCGCATTTAAATTATTTTTACCTTGTAATAACAATTCACCGAGGGAGGCTGCATCTGGTGGTAGCCCATAACCTAAAAAATCCAATGCAGTAAGTGCAGTGATATTTGCAGTCAGCATAAATGGAAGTTGAGATAAACTTGAACTGATCACATTGGGCAAGATATGTCTGAACATAATCACCAAATCACTCACCCCTAAGGCACGTGCTGCTTGAACATAATCTAAATGACGGGCACGAAGAAATTCAGCACGGACTATACCGACCAACTCTGTCCAGCCAAAAATCAACATAATCAAAAATAGCCAATAGACACTCGGGGTAAATATACTGACCAAGATGATCACCATAAATAAAGTCGGTAAACCACCCCAAACTTCAAGCAGGCGTTGCCCAATTAAATCCACCCATCCGCCATAATAACCCTGTATCGCCCCAACAATAATTCCAATAAATGCAGCAAATAGTGTCAATGCAAAACCAAACAACAGTGATATGCGTAGACCATAAAGAATACGGGCAAATACATCACGCCCTTGATCATCTGTACCTAACCAGTTTTGTGCGGTGGGTGGCGAAGGAACAGGAACGGCTAAATCTAAATTGGGTGTTTGGTAGGAATAACGAACCAGTGGCCAAATCGACCAACCTTTTTCATCAATCAACTGTTGAACCACAGGATCACGATAATCGGCTTCTGTTTCAAAGACCCCACCAAAATGTGTTTCAGGATAAGCCTTTAAAACTGGCAGGTAATAATGCTGATCGTATTTGACCAATAAGGGCTTATCATTGGCAATAAATTCGGCAGAAATTGAAAGGATAAATAAAACAATAAATACGATGAAACAGACAAAACCCAAGCGATTTTTCTTGAATTTCTGTATTCGTGCTTGCATGATTGGTGACATTATTTTGCACCTCTCGATTCAAAATCAATTCGAGGATCAATCACACGATAAACCACATCACAGATTAAACGTAAAATCAGCCCAAATAAGGTCAGAAAGAACAAAGCACCAAAAATCACCGGATAATCACGTTGTTGCACGGCTTCAAAACCTAGCAAGCCGAGTCCATCCAAATTAAAAATAATTTCAATCAGTAGATTTCCAACAAAGAACACCCCAACCAATACTTCAGGCAAGCCGGCAACAATCACCAACAATGCATTGCGAAATACGTGTTTATATAACACGTCATTTTCAGTTAAGCCTTTTGCTCGTGCTGCAAGCACATACTGCTTATTAAGTTCTTCCATAAATGAATATTTTGTCAGATAGGTTAAACTTGCAAATCCGCCCAACACCATGGCCAGCAAAGGTAAAGCCATGTGCCAAAAAATAATCTGCTATTTTTTCAAATAGATTGAGACTGTGAAAGTTGTCTGCAACAAAGCCTTGTAACGGAAACCATTGTAAATAAGAACCACCAGCAAAAAATACGATCAACAATATTGCAAATACAAAAGCGGGAACGGCATAGCCCACAGCCAAAAGTAATGAAGTTGATTTATCAAAAAATAAGCCATGCTGCTTGGCTTTTTTAATCCCTAAAGGAATTGAGATTAAATAAATCAAAAAAGTGCTCCACGCACCCAAGGAAATGGTGACTGGCATTTTTTCCCATAACAGCTCAGTCACCGGCTTATCTTTAAAAAAACTTGTACCAAAATCTAAAGCTAAATAATTTTTTAACATCAACCAGAATCGTTCATGTGCAGGTCGATCAAAGCCATACTGCTGTTTGATTTTATCGACCATATCTTCGCTTAAGCCCTGTGCACCACGATACTCATGGTTATTGACCGAAGATGATAGCCCCCCAGCAGTCATATTGACCCCTTGGAAGTTTTCCGCTTGTTGAATGGCTTGTTCAACAGGCCCGCCAGGTGCAATTTGAACCACAACAAAATTGATCAAGAGAACAAAGAACAATGTCGGGATGATCAGTAACAGCCTTTTGAGTATATATGTGCCCATTGAAACGATGTTCCTTATGACCTCATGAGGGTAGATATGTCAATTTAAACATCACTCACGTTGAGCCATTGATGTTTTAACCATGAAGATTTGAAATTATGCTTTTTAAAATGCTCGATTTTTTAAATATTGCTCTACTTTTTTCGCTTGATCTGCATCTGCCCACCAATACTCTAAACCGAGGGATAATTTTGGTTTAACTTTGGGTTGCTGATACATATTCCAATAAGCATACCAGTTTTTATCATTGCCATAAGTCAGAATTTGATAATAGCCTGCACGTAATACCCGATCCAGTGCTCGGGTACGAAGCACCAATTGTTCACGGTTCGGTGCATAAATAATCTGTTGAATCAGCTGATCGACTACTGGGCTTTTAACACCTGCATAATTGTAATTGCCCACTTCGTCGGCAGCCTTACTGCCCCACATCTGTGCCTGTTCAGCGCCCGGTGTTAATGATTGCGGCATATCAATAGCGGTCATCTGAAAATCTAAACGGCGCATACGCTCTGTATATTGCGGTAAATCGACTTGACGAATATTTGCCTGAATCCCAAGTTTTTTTAAGTTACGAATATATGGCAGCAAAGTCCGTAGCACGCCATCTTGATGAATCAGAAATTCAATTTGAATGGGACGACCTTGTCTATCCACCAATTGTCCATTGTGAAAACGATAACCCGCCTTTAATAGCATCGAACGTGCAATCAATAAATTCTGTCGGTTAAAACCACTGGCATCTGAAACTGGGTATTTCCAATCTGCCAATACACCTTGGCGTTGTAATGCGGGCAATTGCTTTAAATAAGGCGTTAAAATTGCAAGTTCTTTCGCGCTTGGTTTTCCAGTCGCAGCAAGCTCACTGTTTTGAAAGTGGCTTTGCAAGCGAATATTTTGACCATATAACAATGCTTTATTGATCCATTCAAAATCATAAGCATAGGTTAATGCTTGGCGAAAATTGAGATCATTGAATGGCGCCTTTCGGGTATTAAAAACCAAACTTTGCGTGAGCGCTGGTGTTTCAATCTTAGAAATATACTTTTTCACCAAACCTTGTTTTACCGCAGGAAAATTATATTCAGTGACCCAGTTACGGGCATTTTTTTCTTGATAAAAGCGATATTGTCCAGATTTAAACCCTTCAAAAGCGATTTCAGGGCTTCGATAATAAACATATTTCATGTGATCAAAGTTATAACGACCACGATTGATGGCTAAGTCCTTTGCCCAATAATTTGGATTGCGCTTATAGCTAATACTGCGCCCAGAATCAATACGTTCAATCAGATAAGGCCCTGATCCTAAAATCGGCTGCAAGGTCACTTTGCTATAGTCTTTATTTTTCCAATCTGCTTTTGAATAAATCGCAATTTTTGCCAAAATAAAGGGCATGTCTGCATTGTGGTCTGATTTAAATGTCATTTTCACTTGGTATTTAGACAATACCTCAGTCTTGGCTAAATCAGACAAATACATTTGAAAGCCTAGATTGGCTTTGCTTTGAATGGTATCAAAACTAAATTTGACATCCTCAGCCGTGACGGGTGAACCATCACTAAAACGAGCTTTAGGATTTAAATGGAAAATAACAAATTTGGTTTTAACAGGATCATAAGTGACTTTTTCAGCGAGAAGCGGATATAACACACCCGGCTCATCCAGTGAGCTATCCATTAAACTATCAAATAGATAATTAATCCCTTCAGTTGAACTGCCTTTGCCATTCATACTGTTGAGATTATCAAAGGTGCCTATACTCGCTGTGCTGATATAGCCACCTTTGGGTGCATTGCTATTGGCATAAGGCATCGCCTGAGCTTTGTCATACTGTGGAGAATTATGTACAGCAATATAAGCTGTTGTCTGTAGAGCAGCATCAACATTTAAACTTGCAACACATAACCCCAATGCCAGCCCGATCGGGCTGACATATGCAAAACTTAGGCGCATTCCCCTATTTTCCTTTATTCAAAAAAGTTTTTGAAATGTTATGCTTTAAACGTTGCTCCAATAAAATGGCGCTTAAAGATTCGGAACTTTAATAATGCTGCCAATGCGTAATGACGCGTTTGGTTTTATTTCATTCATCTCAGCAAGTGCACTGGTATCAATCCCAAACTTGCTGGCTAAACGAATCAATGAATCACCGCTTTTCACTTTGTATTCAGTCACTGTTTTAGGAATACGAATAGATTGTCCACGTTGTAAACCCGCACGTGGGCTCAGATCATTCAATTCAGCCAGTTCTTGAACTGACATGCCAACACGATTTGCAATCGCATTTAACGACTCACCAGACTTCACCGCATAGCTTTCAGTATTCTTACTCGAAGCTTTAGCTGTTGCTTTCGCAGTCGCCTTTAGGTCTTCTTTTTCTTTAGATAGCGTGGATTTACTGGGTAATTCCCCATCAAGCTTTAAGCGTTGTCCAATATCCAAAGCCTGATTACGCGATAAACCATTTAATTCACTTAAATAAGACAATTGCAGTTTATATTTTTTTGCAACGCTTGCCAGTGTTTCACCTGATTTGACCACATGGATATCTTTACTAGCGCCTTCTGATTTCGACTCATTTCTCGCTTGTGCTTTCTCTTTACTGCTAGTTTCAGGCATGCCAGTCAACTTCAATTTCTGCCCAACAAACAAACCAGATGTACTTTTTAAACCATTTAAATCGGCAATTTGGTTAACTTGCAAATTATACTTATTTGCCAGCGCAATTAGGCTATCCCCAGATTGCACAGTATAGGTTTCTGGTGTTGTTGTTCCAGCAGGGATCTTAATGATTTGACCCACAAGCAAGTTTTTAGATGTCGAAATTTTGTTTAACTCAGCTAATTCTGCCAAGCTTAATTTAGACTGAACCGCAATACTGGATAAACTATCGCCACTTTGAACTTTATAGTTCTCAGTTTTATAGGTTGTTTCAGCTTTTACATTCTTAAACTTACTTTGATCAATCACTTTAGAGTCAAGTTTAGCTTCTGGCTCATTGACTTCACTGAGTGGCACATTGATCTTTTGCCCTACAAATAAGCTACTTGAGGTATCTAGACCTGGAGTCAAATCAGCGAGTTCATGTACAGATAAAGCATAACGATCGGCAATCACTTTAAGATATTCGCCACGTTTAACTGCATAAGCCTTGGTCTTGATTTTTGCAACAGGCTTAGAGGTATCCGCACGAACCACTGCTTTATTGATTTCAGATAATTTATCATCTGAAGCATCTTTAAGCTTTAATTTCTGACCGACAAATAAATTACTGTTGGTATTCAGATTATTATAATTTGCCAATTGTGAAACAGATAAATCAAACTGATTTGCCACACTGGTTAAACTGTCATTTGGTTTAACCACATAATTGGCTGGAGCTGAATCCGTGGTTTTGCGAGAAACCACAGGTGTATCAATTTGTGGTTTGGCATCATATAAATACAAAGTCGCCCCAACAAATAAAGTTCCGTTTGGATCAACTTGGTTCCATTTGGCAATATCGCGCCAATTTACGCCATTCTTTAAAGCAATCGTTGCTAAAGTATCCCCTGCCATAACGGTATAAGTACTGCGTTTACCTCTTGGTGGTTCAACCACAACTTCAGTTTCGGTTTTCTTAAAGTTCTTATCCTGATTCAGTTTGGCTTCTTCCGAGTTTGCAGGTGTGGTATCTGCTAAACCTTTAGGATATGAGAATCCAACCGTATTTTCTTTACCTTGAACTTCTGCAACAGATTGACTGGTTTGAATTGCAGTCAGCTTAATTTTACCATCATACGGGTCAAGCACTTCTGTCCCTTGTGGTGCAATCGCCTTAATCTCTTTAACCACTTCTTCTTTTTCAGCTTGAGTGGCTTGAGGTTCTAAAACTTGTTTAACCGTTTCCTTTTCGCCTTCAGCTTTTACAGCGGCAAGAATTTGTGCTTTTTCACGTGCAGAAATTGGCGGCTCTGCGGCAACAGGTTTTACATTGGCTGCATTGGTCACAGCAACAGGAATACGTGGCGCACTTGGAATATCAGCATTGGCAGCAAATTGCGCTAATGCATCCGAGCCTTGTGGTGTATTTTTGAGCGTGCTCAATGAACCTGTGGTTGTCGTGGTGGTTTTTGCTGTTGTTAAAGCAGGTGGCGTCGCTTTACTTGGAGTAATCGATTGAGTCACTGTCGAGGTGACCGCTGTAGGCGTTAAAGTCCGTGTGGCTGTGGTTGGCGCAGTATTGCTTGCCCATAAACCGCTATCAGAACCCGGTTTTAACGCTCTTAATTTTGCATCGATGGTCGGACTAAGATCCGCAGGAATCAAAATACGTAAAGTACTCGAAGGGTCAACAAATTCACCACGATGACCAGGGTTTAAAGCATATAATTCAGCACGACTTAAATTGGTAATTGAAGCAATTTGATTGAGTTGTACGCCCGGTGGAACTGCAACTTCTCTAAAGTGCGGACGATTGGCAATCGGCGGTAAACTCACCCCATATTTCGATGGGCTTTTAATAATCTGTGCCACGGCTAAAAAGCGTGGTACATAGTTCATGGTTTCTTGTGGTAAACGCAATGACCAATAGTCTGTTGGTAAGCCCGCAGCTTGGTTACGGTTAATTGCTTGCTGGATACGCCCTGGGCCTGCGTTATAGGCAGCCCAAAGCCAACTCCCAAGAACCGAATTGATTATATAAACTGCCTAAAAACTCATAAGCGGCACGTGTTGATTCAACCACATCACGACGCCCGTCGTATAAACTGGTTTGTCTTAAACCATAAATTTTCCCTGTACTTGGGATAAATTGCCACATCCCAGCTGCGGCGGCACTACTGGTTGCTGCTGGGTCATAAGAACTTTCAATAATCGGCAACAGTGCTAATTCAGTAGGTAAACCACGACGTTCAGCTTCTTTCACGGTATGGTAAAGATAGCGTGATGCACGAGCACTTAGACGGTCAATATAAGGTTGGCGTGAAACAAACCAGCTCCGTTGCGCATCAATACGAGGATCCCAATGGTTTTCATCCATTTTAAAACCGACTGACATCCGCTTCCATACGTCACCATGTTTTAAAATCAATAGGCGATCGCCCTCTACCGCGCGTATATCAGTTGCAGAAAGTAGATCTTCTAGAGAATCCAGACTGCTGGCATCCAACATGCCTGCTGACTTTGATGTTTGAACTTTTGATGTTGTCGACGTCGAAGAACACCCCTGCAGTCAACCCTAATGCTGCGAATGCAGATGTTAATAAGGATAATTTAAAGAAAACAGTCGCAGTAGGTTGCCACAGCATTGTGGTAGGTTTAAACATAAGAGTTCCGAACAACATTTAGTAAATTATTTTATCATTGCCATTTTAGTAGAGCTAAACGCGCTTACAAGGCAAATTTTGAATGCGAATTGCATACAAATGTTACAAGAAATTAAAAAAATCTCAGTTCATGCGTAGAAAACGCCGATTTGCGTATACAATAAATTCTTAAACCACGATGTTCAACTCTTAATTCACTTTCATTGGTTATTACTATGTCACAAACAATCACACTTTATGTCGATGGTGCTTGTAAAGGCAACCCAGGTCCTGGTGGCTGGGGCGCATATATCATCACTGAAACAGAAGAACATAAGTTGTGTGGTGGTGAACTTGATACAACCAATAACCGCATGGAACTTACCGCAGCCATTGAAGGGATCGCATTTTGCCCAACCGAAGCAAAATTAGTGCTTTGGACCGATTCCAACTATGTAAAACGTGGCATTACCGAATGGATTGAAGGGTGGAAAAAGAAAAACTGGAAAGATGTAAAAAACCCAGATCTTTGGAAAAAACTCGATCAAACCTGCCAAGGTCGCGAAATTGAATGGAACTGGATTAAAGGTCATGCTGGACATGCAGGCAATGAAATGGCAGATCAATTGGCGAATTTAGGTACTCAGCAAATACTCGACGCAAAAAAAAAACACCACTGCGCCAAGCAAATTGACTGAACCCTTGGCAGTGGCTGATGATAAAAAAACATGAAAAAGACTGGCTGCTTGACGATCCCTTTGGATTTGACCTGATTGAATCAGATGAAATGATAGAATCAGAAATTAGCCCTCAGCAGGATGTTATGCCAGCTCATGAAATTGAGATGGAAGAACCATCTAACCAAGATATCAATGAAAATGATGAGCCAGCAATGAGCCAACCCGCAACGCTAGATATTCATCCACAAATTGTGATTACACCCGCGACTGTCAAATTACATGGTCCTAAACAGTTTATTCTGGATACGGAGACCACAGGTTTCTATTATCAGGACAGTGACCGAATTGTTGAAGTTGGCGCAATTGAAATGGTCAATCGTAAACTGACTGGCAGCTCTATTCATATCTATATTAATCCAGAAAAACCTGTTGGTGACTCAGAAGCCATTCATGGTATTACAGATGCATTTTTAAAAGATAAGCCAAAATATAGCGAAATTGCACAAGTTTTATTTGACTACTTAAAAGGCAGTGAAATTATTGCGCATAATGCAAGCTTCGATATGAACTTCTTAGATATGGAGTTCAAGCGCAGTGGTTTACAGGCACTTTCCGGAAGTATGTGAAGTGACTGATACCCTAGCGATGGCAAAAAGCAAACATCCTGGACAAAAGAACTCTTTGGATGCCTTAGTTCGCCGTTATGAAATTCCACAACGAGATCGTACTTTCCATGGTGCCTTACTCGATGCTGAAATTTTTATCTGACGTTTATCTCGCCATGACAGGCGGTCAAGTATCCTTTGACATGGATGCTCTTTCTGCACATACTGATCAGGCTCAGAGAAATTCAGCTCGGAAAAAAATTGAAATCAATGCCCCAATCATTTTGCCTTCAGATGAAGAATTAGAAGCACATGAGAACTGGGTCAAACAATTTCAAGAAAAACATGGGGAAGCCTGCATTTTTGCAAAATAAAATTTAAAATTGAAGGCTATTTTTTCTGTAAAGATGGTCTTCTTCAGCTATATTAAAACTTAGAAAATTAGCCTCATTTTGAGGCTATGAAATAAAACATTCAGATACCCAGGATAGGTGCAGATCAATGTCTTACCAAACCTCTATACATTTTGATCCGACAGCATTACTTATTATTAAAAAAGAAGTCGATAATTCAATTTTACAGGTAGAATCTGCTGTCAGTAGTTTAGTTGAAGACCAAACTTTACCCTTCGGTATTGATGATGCTTTGCTTCAATTTGAACAATGTGTAAATGTACTAATGCTCATCGATATGCCGCATGTTGCTAAAATTGCGCAACTCTCAGCGGCGGTGATGCGTAAAGTGATGCAAAACCCACAGTGAAATCAATACTCAAGAAGTGATCGCTTTGAGTGAAGGCACCACCATGCTCAAACGCTATATTGAGTTTATTTGCCTTCGTGAAGTCAGAGCGCCACAATTCTTGCATGACACCTTAAATCGCTTAGAACTTTCTTTAGGTCTAGATCTAACACCAGAAGGTCAAGCGATTATTCCACTGCTCGACTGTGTCACACCGAATTTTAACTTGCCGCAATCACCTGAGTTAGAGCATTCAGTGTCTGTACATAAGCTGTATAAATTGTGCTTACACAAACTGCTCAAACAACAAGAAACAGATTTAGATTTACAAGGTATCAAGCTGGTTGGGTCTTATTTGGCAAATGCAGCCAAAGGCCAAGCAAGTGAGCAATATTGGGCTTTGGTTTCAGTTGCTTTAAATCACATTGAAAACATCATTCTCAATGACACACGCCTCAGAACGTTAATTAGTATTGAAACCAATATGTCTTTATTCTTTAAAGACCTAAGTGGATTCAATCCATCTTTATTAGATACAGCCAATATCCTAAGTATTTGTATCAGCCAAGAAGATGAAATATCACAACACATCCGCGAACAGATTAATGTTGGCGAAGATATTCTGACTGACACACAATTACAAATATTCAGCCGCCATTTATATGGCCCTGACTTTGAAACCATTCATAGTGTGAGCCAACTGATTACGGACGAAATGTCGCAAATCCGTAATGATATTGAGTTTAACTACAAAAAATATGAGTGATGAAAAAACGCAAGAATTGAAAAGCAAACTGACCGATCTTGCACATGTATTTAAAGTCTTGAATCTTAATGAAGCCTATAGCGGACTGAAACAACAGGCTGACCTACTGTCTCAAGACAACATGCTCAAAGATGAAAATTATGCGCAACAATTGATGAACAGTATTTTATCAGCGATGAATTCGATTGGTATCTTAGAGCGTAATTACACATCGAGTCGTTTACAGTTAAAAGTGAATAACTTGCAGATTTCATTAGATCGTCTAGATGAAGCACATGCAGCATTATTGACTGAGACCAAAGCGCTGGTTGATTTAAGCTCACAAACATTGGTGCAATATTTACAAGATCCTCAAAGCACAAGTTTAGACCAACTTCCATCACAATTAAGTGAAATTGGTGGTGCACTGTTGTTCCTTGCGGCAAAAGATGGTCAAAAAGCATTGTTGCTCTCTGCGGAGTTTATTCAAACGGGTCTTAACAAAGAGAACGTGTTTAACCTTGCGCAAGTCAATAAACTGCTTGATGTTTTAGCCAGTGCAGACATGATGATTGAAAATCTACAAAATAAACAACCTGTTTTACAAGCCATGTTTGATGTAGCATTAACAAGTAGTCAAAATTTAAAATCGGTAGCCTAATGTCAGAATTATCACTTGCATATATCTTTCACCATCAACAACTTTTAGTGGATGAAAATTTACAACTACCTAAAGTTGAAAAGTTAGCAAGTGATATCAGCTTTAACTCGGGTGATCAGATTATTGCCCGAGATCTTTTTATCGAAGATCAAATTCCAGCGGGATATCAACTGATCCCGATTCGTCAATTGATTTCACAATGGACCAAATCTGAGTTTGAACAAGCCAGTCGTGCAGTACAGTTGCTAGAGTGGCGAAGAAATCATAAGTTTTGTAGCCACTGTGGTCACGAAACCGAGGTTCATCCCACTGAATATGCTATGGTCTGCCCTAGCTGTCGTTATCATCAATACCCACGTGTACAACCGTGTATTATCACCGTGATTACTCGTGGCGATAACGAAATTCTATTGGCAAAAAATGCTAAGAATAAAAGCAAGATGTATGGTCTTATTGCGGGTTTTGTTGAAGTCGGTGAAACACTGGAAGAAGCAGTCAAAAGAGAAACGTTGGAAGAAGTTGGCCTACATGTCAAAAATGTCCAATATTTATCCAGCCAACCTTGGCCTTTTCCAAGTAATCTTATGCTGGCCTTTAAGGCTGAATATGAATCTGGTGAAATCGTCTTGCAAGAAGAAGAAATTAGCGAGGCTCAGTTCTTTAAGTTTGATCAGCTACCCGAAACGCCTTTTAGTGGTAGTATTGCCCATGCCATGATTGAACATGTAATTCACAATAGACCGATGCATAAAGACTGATCTTGATTAAGACATGTTCAAATCAAAAATGCCTAGCGATTGCTAGGCATTTTTCATTGCTTCATTTAAAACCTTAATAATTTCAGGTCGGGTTTTATAGAATCGACTAAATAAACTTGAAACACTGCCCATAATTGAAATATGACCAGTTTTAGGAATCGTGTAAATTTCACAATGATTGCCTTGTTCAAGTAATTGCTGTTTAAAATCTAAAGAATTTTTAGCTTTAACGATTTGATCATTTTCAGCCAAGAACAAATAATGCTTTACCTCATTTTTTTCAACAAAATAATACGGCATTAGTTGTTGATAAGGGATACTTTGATCAAACGCATTCTCGGCTAAAGCATCGCCTTTATAATCGAAATGATAAGGTCCAGCGATTCCAATCAAAGCTTTAATATTTTGTTTGATGGCCAGTTGGTAGTGCTTAGGATGATAAAGCAAAGACGCAATATTAAATGCGCCTGCTGAATGCCCCATCAAGGCAATTTTATCCATTGAAATACCGAAACGTGCTTGTTGTTGCTCCAAATAATTCAATGCAACAGCAAGATCATCAATATAAATTGGAAATTTATGCTCAGGTGCCAAATGATAGTTCAGCACTGCCACGTTATAGCCAAAACGGCTAAAGGCCTCGCCTACAAATTTATAAGCACTTTTATCGCCATGACTCCATGCTCCACCATGAACAAAAAGAATCAGCGCATTCTGTTGCTTTTTATTAGAAATATATAAATCTAAACGTTGTCTCGCCTTTAAGCCATAGGCAATATTATGCTGAATGGAATAGCCCTTTTTAGGGGTCAAGCCATTAATGGTAATACTGCCTAAATCGTATAAACGAAAATCTTGATAGTGCGATTTAGAATTGAGATTTTAGGTGTTCAAACTGCTTTCCAAATCTAACTTTTAAAACTTTTAACCTATTGTTGAATAACATTATTGTTTGGCTCTGTAGCATTAGGATCAATCGCAACAGGTGTCTGTACATCAGGTTGTTGCTGTACATTATTTACCACAGGTGCTGTGAAAGATGAAGTTTGGACTGAATTATTTGCTTGTTCGATGTTATCAATCAAGGTCACAATTTTAGTCACATTTCCAACTTTTTGTAAAACATCATTTAAATCTGCAATTTCAGCATTGTTTAAACGACCTAAAACATACAACACGCCGTCTTCTGTATGAATCAAGACTTTATTGTCTGAAACCACAGGCGCTTTCATCACTAAACCACGAGTATTCACAGTGACTGATGCATCTTGCATGATGGTGCTATAACCGATTTGATTGCCTACAGTCAGGTAATTATGGACTGCTTTTACATCGCTCATTGCTCGTAGATTATCTTCTGCCAACTGTTTTAAATGTGCATCTGGCACTTGCCCTGTCAGTAACACATTGCTACTGAAAACTATTAATATTGACACGAGATTGCTTAAATCGAGCATCCAACTTATATAAGTTGATTTTCGCAGTTCGCTCAATAGAAGAATCAATAAACACTTGTCCTAAAGATCGAACACCACTATCTGTTCCCACTGGTGAAGAACCAGTACCACCTGAGATAAAACTCGCGCAACCAGACAAACTTGCTACACACTCATGGTGATGACAATACGTTTTAACACTCAGCAAGACTCCTATTAATTTCAGCCTGCTAAACAACCCATTTAAACGTCGTTAACATGCTGGAAAATATATTTATTTTGAAATAACCGTACATAAATTTCAGTCACAGATTAATCAAGTCTGCATCTAAAGTAAATGCATTTTCAATCCAAGATTGATCATAAGAGATTTTACTGAGTTCTTGCTGTACGTTTTTTTGCAATTTTATGATGTAAATCAAAACCAATCACATCGAAACGGCAATAATATTGTTCATATTGTGGATGTTCTTGTAAAAACTTAAACGCCGTTTTAATCATTTTTTGTTGTTTTGATTGATTTACCGTTTCAAAAGCATGCCCCATCTGTGTTGGAGTTCTTGCTTTCACTTCAACAAAAATTAACTCTTGTTTAGACTGCGCAATAATATCTATTTCACCAAAGCGCGAGAAATAATTCAATTTTACGATCTCGTAGCCATGTTGAAGCAGTAATTTCACTGCTTCTTGCTCCGCCCATTGTCCTAAATTATTTTTTGCCATCGGAAACCTATCATCACAAAGGCACTAAATTATTTTTTGAGCGTTCAAAACATTGCGGAATACGTTCAACACGATTGCCATCAATTTTAATTTTTCCAGTGCGCCCATTAAAGGGTTAAGCTTTTTACATTCGGATCCAAAACAAATTGCTCAGCAATATGCCAAGCATCTCCACCAAAGGCATATAAACGCTGATACGGTAACGAGGTCGGTTTATCTTTATAGGCTTTGACCACATCATCCCATTCGGCGATATATAAGGCTGGAACATCACAGAATTTCATCCCTTTAGGCAAGGCCTTTTTTTCATCAACGGCAATGGCTTGGGTATAAATTTTCTTCTTCTGCAATTTGGGAAAACTGGTCAACCATTGGTTTGAACCTAACAGTAAAATACCCTCTCGATCCGAAATCGACTTTGGCACATGCTCTACAGGATCAACTTCACCCATATAATTGGCAAATAATGCATTTAAAAAGTTAATAGATTCTGCTTCTGTGCCTTTTTCACGCACCACATAGAGTTTGCTGACTTTATCATGCTGGATATAGTCAAGCAGTGCCAAAGCATCGTCATTTTTAGAAAGGCTATATTGCCAAACACTTTTATAGCTTGGATAAACTTCATTAAGTGCCAATACAGGTACTTTAGGCTTTAAATTAATTAAAGCCTCAACATCAGAGACCGAGCCAAAGGCCCAATAATCATTTTAGTCTTTTTATTGACGTGCTGTTTTAACAGCGCTTTGATGGTCTTTTGATCTGAATCGACAAATTTTAAGGGTATTTCATTCTTTGAGGCCTGCGCGGCACTTAATATTCCTTGTTTAATACTCAAACCCGCTCGCGACATAGGGCCTGTTTCAGGTAATATAACCAGAATTTCTGCGTGAACTTGGATTGTAAATCCAACCATTCCCAACACAACCACTCTTTTAATACTGTTCAACACTAACTTATTCTTCATGGAGACCTTTATGAGTGCTCAATTATTCGTCGTAGCGACCCCAATTGGGCACTTAGATGATATGACTTTTCGTTCTATTGAAGTTTTAAAGTCTGTTTCTGTTATTGCGGCAGAAGATACACGTCAATCTGCTCAATTATTAAAGCACTATAATATCTCAACTCCGCTCACAGCGTGTCATGATCACAATGAAAGTAACAAAATTGATATACTTATCGAAAAATTAAAAAGCGGTCAGAATATTGCTCTGGTCAGTGATGCTGGTACACCATTGATTAGTGACCCTGGTTTTAAATTGGTACGTGCCGCTCAGGAAAATGGTATCCGCGTCATTCCTGTACCGGGTGCATGTGCTGCGATTGCTGCGCTAAGTGCGGTGGGTTTACCCAGTGATCGTTTTAGCTTCGAAGGCTTTTTATCGTCAAAACAATCGCAACGATTGATTCAATTAGAAAAATTAAAACATGAATCACAAACCATGATTATCTATGAAGCGCCTCATCGTATTTTAGATAGTGTCAAAGATATGGCTGATGTTTTTGGCGCAGATCGCCCTGTTGGTTTTGCACGTGAAATTACCAAAACATTTGAAACGATTAAAAAGATGACTTTGGGCGAGTTGGTGACATTTATTGAAAATGATCGCAATCAGCAAAAAGGTGAAATTGTTTTAGTTATTGGTGGTGCACCAGATGCCAAAGATCAAGATGTTGAACAAGAGAAGTTAGATCAACTTTTAAATCGCTTATTACAAGATTTATCAGTCAAAGCAGCATCACAACTGGCTGCGGATCTAACTGGCATCAAAAAGAAAATCGCCTATCAACGTGCTTTAGAGCTGACTAATCAACAATAATTTTATTTCTTGAGTTGAGAAATGCCTGTATAAGCATTTCTCAATCTGCTTTCTACAAGCGACTGGTTACTCTGGTCGCTTTTTTACCTGCCTTAATCTTTTAAAACACAATAAGTTTTAATCATGCACTGATCAATCTGGCACGTATAAAAGCTGACATAGAAAAACAAACAATCAAAAGCACAACATTCCTAATGATTTACTCACGCCATGCTTCTTAAAGTGATTGACAAAAATCAATAAAAATAAAAGTTATTTGATTAAAAATTCAAGAAAAAAGTCACAAATAATGATCAACTTCAAAGATTGAGATTTAAACATCTAAAGGAAAATAGACAGCATCCCAACCAAATTTAAAAAAGCACCTTTCGGTGCTTTTAAAATCAATCTTTAGCAGATTCATCTGGTGGAACTTCGGTAATTCTCCCACCACGGCTAAAAATGCAGCGACTTCATCTTCCAACGCTTCACGCTGTCTTTTTTCGCTGTCACAGTGAGTGTTTCAGCTTCAGCTAAATCTGTATCTGAAACTGTAGAATCACTTGCCGCAGCACCTTTTTCAGCCGCTTTAGCTTCATCATCGTCTACTGCATGATCTTCTGAATTATCATCATAATCATTTGTATCTGTCATCTTTAACTCCCCATCAATGACGTCAATGTACCATCCGAAAAATGGTGATGTTTTTACAGAGAAATGTATCAAGCTCTTCGCCATTCGACTAGTATCTAGATACACAAAATCGTGTTTTTTTTCATCAAATTCGTAATGTTGTTTAAATGATTGGTTAAAAAATATCAGAAATCCAATTAAATGGCATATTGCGTGCTTTTTAAAGTTGCCAACCCATTGGCTTGTGCCATAAATTGATCTTTTAAAAATGGCATATTTTCAACTTGTTTTAAGCCAAAGTTACGCGCCCAAACCAATGGAAATATTTCCGCAGTTTCTAAAAAACCAATCATCGACATGCTATGCATCATGGCATCGTTTTGCCCTTTGCGTTGGTGTTCATAACGCTTTTAAGGTTTGTTCATGCGCCCATACGCCACGCTGTTTATCTTTAAGTAATACATCACATAGAATAGCAGCATCTAAACACCCGATATTTACGCCTTGTCCTGCTAAAGGATGAATCACATGCGCTGCATCCCCAATCAAGGCCAGCCCATCTTTTACATAACGTTGTGCCGCACGTGCCTTAAGTGGAAATTGAGCCCGCGGTGTCGCTTCAACGATCTTGCCCAACATATGATGACTTTCACGTGTCAGTAATTCACAAAAATCAGCATCATCTAAGCGCGCATATTCTTCTGCATAATCATCAGGTAAGGTCCAAACGATTGAAATCCAGTGTTCAGCTTGCTCGGGCTTTAAACTTGCCATCGGTAAAAAAGCCAATGGACCAGTCGGATGAAAAATCTGACGAGCCACATATTGGTGCGGTTGTGTGGTACGAATCGCACAGGTCAAACCGGCTTGTTGATAATCTAAAACATCAAGATCGATAAATGCTTGATCACGAACAAATGAGTTTGCACCATCTGCACCAATCACTAATTTGGTCTTTAGCTCAGTCCCATCTGCAAGTTTAATGATCCAACAACCTACACCCTGCTCTACTCCGCACAACTTTAACTTGAGTACGATAATCTTGCAGTTGCTCCAACATTTGCTGTTGGATGGCAAGGTTTAATAAACTTGGTTCAACCATTGAACCTAAGCTTTGCTCAGCTGTGGAAAGCTTTCTGCAGAGGCTTGCCCAAAATTAATTTCACCATAGCCATTTTTATTCCAGACTTGCATGCCAGTATAGGGCATTTGGCGCGCGATTTTCTCCCATACATTCTACCGTTTTTAATAAGTGAATCGTGGCTTGGCTCAGTGCTAAAACCCGCGGATTAGCAACAGCTAAGAGTCTTTTCAGCATCTAAAATAGGGGCTGCATCTAAAACTGTGGCTTGCACACCACCTTGTGCTAAAAGCAATGCGGTTAAGCCACCCACCAAACCACCACCAACAATCACCACATCTAACATATCTTGCTGTGTCATGCTTTTAATCCCATCGCATAATTGGCAACCAAAGGTTTAATCCCCGGAATCACATCAAAAGCCACCAAGCCAGTATTACGCAATAATTTTAACGTACTGGATTTTGATTACTAAATCCACGCACTACAGAATCACAGAATTTAATCACACGTTGCTGATCAGTTAAGCGAGATTGTTCATAGGCCTTTAACATCTCAGGTTGACCAATATCATCAGATTGCGCAATTTGCGTTGTAATATAACGCATCAGGACATCTGCATCACGCATACACAAGTTAAAACCTTGTCCAGCGACAGGATGAATCGTATGTGCGGCATTGCCCATCAAAATCACCCGACCCACCGCTTGTTTTTCAGCAAGCACTTGTGCCAATGGGAAGCTAAAACGTTTACCTGTTTTTTGGAATTTACCTGCACGATCACCATAGGTTTGCTGTAAAGCATCGAGGAAATGCTTGGTCATTTTCATCACCTAACCATTCATCTTCTGTGCCTTTTTTCACTGGCCAAACCACTGAACGACGACATTCCCCCGGCAATGGAAGCAATGCCAATGGACCTAAATGGCTAAAACGTTCAAAGCCCACTTGATGATGTGGTTTAGAGGTTTGTACTGTTGTGACAATTGCCACCTGATCATAATCATGTACATCCACACCAACACCTAAAGCTTGGCGGCAGAAAGAATCACGACCGTCTGCAGCAATCAACAGTTTGGCTTTAAGTGAATGGGTATATTCTTCACCACGATTGGCTTCAACATATACATAGTCACCCTCTTGTTTTAGTGAGGTGACTTGTACACCGTCAATCAATTCAATTAAAGCTTGCTGGCGAACTTGAGTCAGTAGTACACGGCCTAGCCATGCATTTTCAATCACTTGCCCAAAACTTTCGACTTTTTCTTGATCTGCAACTAAGCGCGCTTTACCAAAACTGCCTTGTTCAGTGATATGTACTTCGAAGATAGGAGTCGCATGTTCTTGCAAAGCATCCCAAAGACCGAGTTTTTGATAAATTTGCACGGTACGACGTGATAACGCGGTATTTCGTGCATCAAAACTGGAATGATAGGGTGCAAGATTGGCATCATCATAATTTGGATATTTCACAGCCTCTAATAAGCTTTACCGCAATATTGGCTTTTGCCAACATTAGAGCCAAGCTCAACCCAACCATTCCACCGCCGACGATGATGACTTCTTGCTGCATGCTTTTATCCTTTCTATATGTGATTCAGCGTACTGAATACTTATAATCTTGATTGATTTCATATTACATCAAGCAAAGTTATTTTTATATTGAAATAGGAAATTGTTGGCTGTATTTGTACTGAATCAATACGCTATTTTTAACATAAGTATGAAAATTAAAAATTCTAGCCAAGAATTAAGCATGTTATTTAGCTCGACCGATATGGCACCTTAAAGGTATTGTTTAAATATGCAGCATCAATAAAAGTACTGACTCATTACTAGAGTATTGTTATTTGTGAACTTACTTGACTAACATCTATTTTTTAATTTATTTCAATCATAAAACCCACACAATCTCTCTTATTATCTCCCAAAGCTGGAAATATAGCCCAATGCTTTAATAAGGTTGTTTCAGTAAATCCCGTTTCAATCAGAATCCAAACTGTGAGACGCGGACTAGTCGTTGGGAGGCGCGAATATATTTTACACGGAAGGAAAAAAATTATTTTCCTTAGGGCAGAAAAAATTTCGTTTTCGTGGGCAGCAAAAAGGGCCTATAGGTGGCATACTCTTAAATCCGGGGCCCTGGGGGAGGCGTTATACGATTAAATATTTTTAAAGTTTGGAAACCATTGACTTAGATATCAAGTTGATATCAATTACTTTCTGATTTGTTGAAATGAAATCAGAATTCAAATGATAGGATGATAAAAACTTATTTTTTGGATATTCAAACAAAATTTGTGACGTTTTATTTTATTAAATTGCATGTGGA
>JAKCPI010019983.1:0-10464 GCA_023213315.1 Euborellia annulipes | reverse complement strand
TTTGCAACGCAATCGAGAGAAACGCAGTCGCTAAAACTGAATTTTTTAAACTTGGGTTAGCTTGAAGGATTACTTTTATGAAAATATTCGTAATCTTCAGAATTTTTTAAAATAAATATTGTAGAATATTTATTGCGGAAAATTTGTTTATTTGCATCGGTGGCCATTTAAACCCCGTCCACATTGCATCAATTACAGTACTATTATAATAGTCCTATAGGACTACAAGAGGTTGGCATATATACTAACTCATATGCAGATATATTCTCTAAAAACAAACTTTAAAATTTAAAATAAATAATTAAAAAGTAATGTAAAAACAATCAGCGTTAAAAAATTCAAAATCACTTCCTTGCCTCAAATACGCGAAAGCTATTCTGTAAACAAAAACTTTAAAGCCAAAGCGTTAACAATTAGTAAATAGTGTTAAAAATTAATGTCATGGGCCTTTAATATTTCAACGTCGTGTTTAAAATAAAAATGGCGTCCTTAACCTAAAAAGTAAGGTTATGATTTTGATAGTAACATGTTAAAACTTTGTTTAGAGAATAGCATTTTTTAAAAGCTGTTTGTTTTTACATTACTTTTTCACACCCATTTGTTTATTTTAAATTTTAAAGTCTGTTTTTAGAGAATAGACCTGAAGAGGTCTTATAAGACCAAATCCTAGTTTTTTTGTGGGAAAAGAAATTTTGCTGTAAGAAAATAATAATAAATTCTTTGTTAAATTTATTATTCAATTCATGTTTAATTTTTAACAATAAAGACAAACAGATTATAATATTATATTAAGTTCTGTATAATTTATGATATTGTTACCTTTAATTATATTAATAATTTCTCTGATTCACGTGATATTTCTAAGAAAATGTTTGGGGGAAATCATGTCGTTTAATTTGAACATAAAAATTTTGATTTTATGAACTTGTTAAATGATAATAATTTTCATATCTGATTCATATGTTTTAACGAAAATGTGGTGGGGGTAGTCATTGATATTTCCTTAACCGCAATTTTGGGGAATAAGGAGTCATTCGAATAAATTTAATGATTGAGCCATCATATATAATTTTTTATTTCTATTTTTATGGTAATGCAGTCGTATAATCATGGAGGATATAAGATTGTATCTTTCGCCTCTACTCTGTTTATCTTCATCAATCAGAAAGCAGCATCTTTTGAAAATTAGAATTTTTTTCACAAACACACCTAATGATAGAGTTCTATTATTATCTTAATGGTGAATAAGTTATTGTGACCAGTGGCGTATTTAGCCTAGGGGAACTTAAAAATCAGATTATTCACGAGAATATAAATATCTCAATTTATAAATAAATATAAAAAATATTAAATGGCGTAGTTAACATCAATGAGACCAGGGGCAATTTCTCCTTCAAAAACGACGCATCTATGATTATCTACAAAAATTGTTGAATCTTGCTAAAAACGTGCAAAAATAATAAAAACTATTTAAAATAATTTATCATCGTTGGACAAAAAAATTATAAATTTCAAAATTCTTGTTTGTTTAAATAACCACTTCAGGTTGATGGATTTACTCCAAAAGTTGATCTAATATTTTAGAGTACGATGTACCAAAATTTTACCTGCTTTTTTACGCGCTTAAACATGATTCAAAAAATATTTTTTTTTTGACTACGGATCAAGAACAAAGAAAAATCTCAAGGTCGAATTTTTTGACAATTAACAATACTTTCTCTATGGTGATAGAGTCAAGAAAAAAACAAGAAGATTGAGCCAAATGTTCTTTTATTTCAATTCTCGCCCTCACTGCTGACGTTTCAGCACGAGGTCTAGGCCATCTTCAGAGCTGCATACATATATAGTACAAAATTAGAAAAGCATTTATTAAAATTAGCACGCAACACACTAATTTTAATAAATGCTTTTCTAATTTTGTACTATAAATGTATGCAGCTCTGAAGATGGCTTAGACCTCGGACCCAAATCTCAGGTGAGAATTGAAATAAAAGAATATTTGGCTGGATTCGTATTGTATTTTTTCTGACTCCATCACCATTAAGCCTACAGCCACAGATCTTCATCAATACTTTCTCTAAATATTTCTGAATACGGGAAAGTAAAACAAATTGCAAAAACATACAAAAATTAAATGTTTTAATGTCTTTTCGGCATCTGAGGCCATAACAAATCTAGCCTCTTGGCATGGAAAAGAGGAGAAGGGGATGAAAATATTTAAAAATCTTAAATAAAGAGCATCTAAAAAATAGTTAATTTATGAATTTTAATCAAAAATAGAGCCAATTTTGAGAAAATCGGAAAATACTGAAAAAGTACTTCATGAAAGTACTAGTACTTTTGGACCGATTTTGTTCAAAAGCCTATTTTAACTGTCTGGGAGGCACCCATTGGCGTAACTAGAAAATTGGCTGGAAGGGGGGGGGAATGGGACCAGCCATCTTCCGGAGGGCCTGGAAGGACCAATATTGACTCAATTTTTCTTGAGTCGAGGAGCTTTCTGGGGGGAGGGCAGTCCCCCCTCCCCACCCGGGACCCTCTAGTTACGGCCTTGGAGGGTGGCTAACCTATATATAAAGTTTCAACCTCGTAGCTCATTTTCTTCATGCTTATAATCGATACATACACAGAGACCAATTTGCGAGAACCAGAGGACCTCAAAACATGTATTTCCATGAAAATCTCGACATCGAATTTTTGACATGATCGCTATACTTTCTCACTATATATTACCTACTATATAAGTAAGAGAAAGTAAAAATAAAAGACACAAATAATATAATACCCAGCATTCTTTAAATGTTCCAAATGTGAGTTCTTAAATCTTTATTTTTATTTGGCCTAAAATCCCAGATTTAACCTATATCCAAATATTCCCCAGTTTATTTGTGAATAGAAATTTAGGTCTCCACTAAATGTCGTATTGTGAAACCATAAATCCGGTCTTTTCTCAAATCGTTTTGTGAATGAAATACGTAGTGTGGTTTCACTTCAAAAAAACATCTTGTCTTCCTATTGAAAGTGTCAATTAAATGAACAATTGCTTTAAAGCACTTGGTCAGAATATCGTCGACGTCTTCAAAGCAAATTGTATAAAATATTTGCCTAAAATCTTTCTCCACTTTTTTTTGCCTCTTATCCCTTTGAAGGACTCTTTTTGAATGTTAGCAGCTGCACTTTTGTCAATTTGTCAACGGAATTGAAGAGGAGACCCCGAAAATCCTTTACAAAATAAGGAGAAGAACGTTTTCGAGTTTATTTGGGAGTGTTTGTTTATAGGATGAACTTTCCAAGATGCGTTCTTGTTTATACACACTTGATAATAATATCCCTTTTATTTATAAAGAGGATGTCCTGTTCATCTTCTCTAAGCATCTTTCAACTCATAGAATCTCATCTTATTTTACTTAATTTAAAATTTAATTAAGATCATAGGACTATAGAGGAACCTTCTTTGGTTACGTCATTCAGGCTTTTGTTTAAATCAATAATCCTCATTGTTAAAAAGTTATTACTATTTTTAATATAGACTACTGTATTTATTTGAATATTTGACTTTTGAAAATGATGCTGAGTGTTTTTGAATTTTCAAATTTGCACTTGAATTTCTTACAAAAAAATTTCCTTTCTTAGAAAGACAAAAAAAAAATATCACACTTACAAGGGGAAGTCGCGACATGTGGGTCACCGATTTTTTCAAACTCATAGGATTTGAAGATTAGTATCTGGACATCAATTTCCTAAAGCAGTACGATGCGCTTCTCAAGAACACTCAAGAAAATCCACTTTGAAGACTATCAAGATTTCCGAGCTCTATAAGTTTGAATAATTTTGTTTATATGTAAACAGTGTCTGGTAGCCGTGAGAGTAAGCGCAACAGTCTGGTAAACAAGGAGTCGCTAGTTCGATGCTTGTTGATGGCATTTTTTTTCTTTCAATTCACCATCCGTATACACTATCACTCATATTAAAATTTATAAAATTGAAATTAAATTAACAAAATATTTTAAATTTACATTTATAATATAATATTCGTATTTTCAGTGTGTAACGAGTGGTAAAAATAAAAGATGTTAATTTATATTGAAAAAATATTTGTTAATTTAATTTCAATTTTATAAATTTTAATATGAGTGATAGTATATACGGATGGTGAATTGAAAGAAAAAAAAATGTCATCAACAAGCATCGAACTAGCGACTCCTTGTTTACCAGACTGTTGCGCTTACTCTCACGGCTACCAGACACTGTTTACATATAAACAAAATTATTCAAACTTATAGAGCTCGGAAATCTTGATAGTCTTCAAAGTGGATTTTCTTGAGTGTTCTTGAGAAGCGCATCGTACTGCTTTAGGAAATTGATGTCCAGATACTAATCTTCAAATCCTATGAGTTTGAAAAAAAATCGGTGACCCACATGTCGCGACTTCCCCTTGTTAGTGGGAAGACAGACAGACAACTTTTTCTTCTTTGTAATCTTAGCTGAATTGTACCTGAAGAAGGCCACAGAATGAGTGGCCGAAACGTTGTAATTTTTACAAATAAACCACAGTTAAACCGAAAATCTAATTCTTTTACTAATGATAGCAACTGTGAAAGCCTAAACTCCAAAATTATTTTGCATATATTTATTTTAATTCACTAAATCCTTTATGAGAAAAAAATTATAAATAGATGAAAAACTTGGTTATTATTTGATAAATTCATTAGTGTATAAGAAAGTGCGGCATAAGCTTTTAAACAAAATCGGCCAAAAAGTACTAATACTTTACTGATGTACTTTTCCAGTTTTTTCGATTTTTTTAAAATTTTATATTTTAATGTACGCGTATCATACTGTCAGAAATTAAATATACGTCGACTCAAAAATCTGGTGTAACAAGCACAACTTTCATTTACCAAGTAAGAGAAATTGTGTGCTGTGAGATCAGTCATACCAAATTTTTCTTATTTCACGCAACCAGATCCTGGTTTTCTTTCCCTGTTGTATTTTTGATTCATCAAGATAAAATTTATAATATTAAAAAAATAATTTATAATACTATAAATATCAATAGTTGTAAATCTGATGATTAATTAAGTAATTTTTTAAAATTTTCTTTAGATACTCCTCCATCTTTGCTGATTAATCCATTAGCACTCTCCTTTAATTAAATCATTATGAGATGGTACGTTATAGATATAGAATGGACTTTTAAAATGAAAAATAAATAAAGTTTTGTTTATTCAATGGTCGATAGGCATCGGGGAGTTCGGGAGGCCACTTTTTGTTTTTTTTTGTTTTCTTTTTAAGGGGCCCCCATCAGGCTATCGAGTTGGCCCATCGCAATCAATCGATCATTGGATGTTGTGCGGCTTTCGTTATGAAACAATTAAGCGAGCTCTTATCTTATGGTGAGCATCGCGCGTGGGCCGCATCAAGAGTTTGGCCGGCCCGAATGGCAACGCTTCGGCACAAAAGAATAAAAAAAAAAAAAAAAAAAAACTTAAAAAAGCAGAAAAAAGATTTTGGGCTAATAATAAAATTCTTGAATTTGGAGGGCTTTATTTTATCATGATTTCTTCTAAAACAATACTTACTCCCACTATATATTTCATATATAGGGTAAGAGAAAGTAAAAATTATACTCATAAATTTTAATGATTTGTGAGATGATATAAAATGAAGGTGAATTATCAGATTTTCTTGATAATTATAAAATATTTTCGTAAAAAATCTGGTGTGACTGGTCGCACAGCCTAACACTTTCTCTTACCTTCGGTAATCGAAAGTTCTGTTATGTCATTGTCACATCAGATTTTTTTGTGTCGAGATATATTTAGTTTCCGCCAATATACAGTATTAGAATTCAAGATATAAAATATTCAAGTTGGGAAAATATTTATATTTTTTTACCATGGCAACCATTTCTCCTATATTTCCTATGAAGTACAAGAGTAAAGTATGCTTCAAACAATTTTGAGGGCAAAATGAGAATATACATTTTAAAGAGCATCTAAAAAAATAATTGATTTTTGAATTTTAATCAATTTTTGATTTATATATGAATCCAATACTTTCTCTCTCTTTATATATTAGCATATCATATCACTCATTCGCTGCAATAACGCCTCAATTCAAAAATCGCCCTTATTGTGTTAGTGGTACAGCCAGGACAAGTAAAAAAAGTTCTATCTGTCAGAATGACATATCTGAGCTTTTCAAACTCTCAGCATAATATCTAATTTTTTTGAATCGCAAATTTTTTTTTTTTTAACTCCTTTGTTTGGTATTAACTTTACTTGCGTTCTGTTTTATATTGTATTAATTTTGTATGGTTTAGGTTAATTTTTATGTATCTATTTTGTAAACATTTTGGCCCAATGGCGCGTGGCTAAACGGGCGAAATAAAAAAAAAAAAAAAAAAAAAAACTCCTTTGTTTACTTCAAAACAGTAAACAGAAGCTTTAGAAGTTTTTTTTTTTTTTTTTTTTTAAAAACACTCACACTTTTTTCTCATTCACTCTCACATTCACACACACATTCACACAGTCTTTTCGGCAACTTAGGCCATTTAAGACTTTTACGATAACCGTTATTTAATAATATATATTTATTTGGGGTCCAGGCATCTTATTTAAGCCATTTGGTATCCAAATGGCTTAAATAAAATCATCGGACTGCCTGGGGTCCGAACCCGCGACGTTTGGTATACGAGGTTAGCACGCTAACCTCTACACCAAGCCCCGAGGGCAAGCTTTAGAAGTTAAAAAGAAGCTTTCTGGAAGGTGTACGAGTGATATTCTCGATAATAAACAATTAAAGTGGATAGCTACCATTTTTAATTCGGGCTTAAATGTGTTAAAATTTTATTTTGTTTTTTTGATCTGAAAAAATAGAAATTTTGAATTATTATTTGCAGCAAATGAGCGATAGACCGGTATATAAAGATAAGAAAAAGTATGATCCTATGATGTTCAAGGGTAAAGTGGTCATCAAAAGATTTCAATAGCAAAATGAGAATATACATTTTAAAGAGCATCTAAAAAATAAAAAATTTGATATATTTCAAGACAAAAATCTGGTGTGACAAGCATAACTTTCAAATACCAAGGGTAAGAGAAAGTTGTGTGCTGTGAGATCAGTCATACCTGTGACATCAGATTTTTTAATTTAAGGTCTTTTTCGACATTTAAAGCCCTTTTTGGTGGCCATATCAATTAATTTTTGACGGGATGTCAACTTTTGACCACTAAATCAAGAGGCAAGAAATTAATCACTGTGCTACCACCCCGGGGCTATTTTTGCATACTTATACAAATTCTTTTTATGCGAAAAGTTTTAAAAATAGTAAACTTATTACTCACAGGGTTAAACTATAAATAATAAATTAAAGTCAAGTTCCCTAAAGGGTAAAATAAATAGTTGAAAATTATTCTTTTTGTAATCATAAATTCCGATTGTTATTTCTTTAACAGCTAAGATTTATGATAAAGTTGGAATTATGGATTTGCTCTTAAGCTATTTGTTATACTAACTTATTGCATTTTTCGAAGCTGTTTAGGTTACTCAAAGGTATTTTTAGTCAACACCCAACGCGTTTTTTTTCCCTGACAGTTAAAAATGTAGGCATTCTCCATGAGTGCGCACGTTTTTATTGCAACGACCCAGTGTAAAGACATTAAGAAATTAATGCACCTTCTCTCTCTCTTTGTGCTAAATTATCATAATGAATAGACAACTTTGTCTTAATTACTAATTCGTTTCATTCATATTACTAAAATTCAGTCATCAAACTGCCGACATTGTGGCAGCAGATTTAATGGAAAGAAAGATTGCTTTCGTTTGGAACTAGCTAGTCAATGTTGAATTTGATATGGGTAAAAAAAAGAAGCTATATGCCAACTCACTTAACGAAAAAACTTGCGAAAAACTTTTCTAATTGATTTGATTCGCTGAACTCTGACTGGAAGGTAGAGCTATTCGATTAAGGTGAGCGTCTCGAAAAGCCGCTAGAAGGCGATTCAGTACCGAGTTACTCGAGGCGGCAAGAGATGGCGTTAGTTTTTCCCATAGGGATACAAGGGATTTATTCCATTTCATTTGAAAGATTCCAGCTAATTAATTGAGGGTAAAAAATTAATTATTTTTTAACACAATGATTACTAATTTAATTATCTATAAGATATCGAGCGAATTTTTTTAAAATATCTTTTATTTAATGCGATTAATCTAAAAAAAAATTTTAAATTTTTTTTCGGAAATCAAAAAAAGGGCTTCTATAAGTTGATAGATATTTTAAATAGCTTTAATTTAAAAAAAGATTTGAGCTCGATAGCTTCAAAATTGTGGCCGCTGGAAACTCCCAAAATTAGCACCCCGAGACGCGCACCTTAATTTCTCCAATTCTATATCATTTAGCTATTAAAAAAAGAACCTATTTGAATTTGAAATGGGACCAACTTGCCTACAAAAGAATGTAGGCCTATCCCCAAAAAAAATCCAATGAAATATCTTTATCATCCAAAAATGTGTTAAAAAAAAATATTCTTTTGATTCATCCACATGATTAAAAATCAAGTCCGGATGGGATTTTAGGATCGCGAATCTGATTTTGCGGATGCTTTTTCAAATTGGTTTAGCGGATCGGATTGCCCGAGTTTGTCGGATTGCTGGATCGGTTTAGTAGATCAGATCGTCTGAACTGGCCAGATCTGAGGATCGGATCGCTAATCCTTTTTAAACGATTTTGCCCCATCACAAGTAGGGGTGTTCGATTATGGAAAAAAAATAATCGATTATTGATTATGAAAAAAATCGATTATTCCGATTAATTGATTAATTCGATTTCGATTTTTCAGGAGGCTCTACATTACATCTCGTGATTAGGGCTGCGCAAAATAATCGATTATTTCCTTAAAAAATAGTAGATTATTAAAAAAAATAATCGATTAATCGAAAAGGTATAAGCCTAATCGATTATTTTTTTGATAAAGGATTTTTTTTTCATATTCGATCGGAAAAAATAACCAAATATGAAAAAAAATGGATTATCAAAAAAATAACCGAATATCAAAAAAAATAATCGATTAGGCCTATACCTTTTCGATTAATCGATTATTTTTTAAGGAAATAATCGATTATTTTGCGCAGCCCTAATCACAAGATGTAATGTAGAGCCTCCTGACGTAAACTAAAAATATGTCGATACCAAAAAATTTGGGGTGACAAGCACTGAAGGAAAAAGAAAGTTGGGCTACCAAGAATACTAGATTTTTTTCTTTTGCAAAAAAATTTAAATGTAATTAGGCCCTATATTAAATTAATTCAAAAAAATACCTAGTATCTACTATAATGACTACAAACTTAGCATACTCATTAATTTTTAATTCATACATTAATTAATAAAACCTCTCTCTATTATTCAAACTATAAATTACAATTTAAGATTCTTAATGAACCCTTTTTAGATCGGAAGGGAAAATACGAGACATAACGTTTGTCATATTTTAAAATGGAGATTTAAACGTTTTTGAAATCAATTTTTTTTTTCTCCAAGTGCAATGTTTAAGTGTTAGAGAGAGAGAGCTAGTTAACGTTGATTGCTGCTGATTGGATTGAGAATTGGCTAGCCAGCCAGCTAGCTCTCTCTTAATTAGCTAACGTTAACGAGCACCTGGAGAGAGAGAAAACAATCTCAACACACAATTCAATCTACACTTTTTCTTTATAAATAAATAAACATCTTTATTCTCTAGTCCTCTTGACGCCCTTATTCATTAATTATTTATGCACTTTATTCTCTTGTCTAATTTATTAATCCAACAAAATAGATACATATTCAATTTCAATAATTAATTATTCGAAAATTGAATCTATTTTATGGAAATTGTTGCTTTTTTTTACTGCTATATATCAACAGGTGTTTATTTTAAAAAAAGATAAATAATATTTGATGATTTATTTGGAAACTTCTAAAATAAATATATATGTAGTTGATTTAATTTTTTTTTTTTTTTCATAAATTAGGTTTTAAACTCATTCAGGTGATTAACAAAAACTCGTTTACTTTTTATTAATTTTTTTTTAAAAGTGAAACTTTTATTTTATCCTCTCAAATTTTTTCCCTCTTCTATCAGCATGTCACGTTACAAGCCGTGACGTCAAGCCCGTGACGCTACAAGCCGTAACAACAAAAATACGAAAGTTGAAATTTAATATATATGACGAAATATAAAAAATAATTGTGAGATTTAGGCTAATTATTCAATTTTTAAATTGATAAAATATAATTTTTAAAATAATTTAAAATGATTCAAATTGATTTCCCATTATCATTCCCATTTTCCAATTAAGTTAAGATTAAAATCGCGATTTTAATACCCATAATTGAATCATTTTCTGAAAATTTTCAGTTAAACGCCTACGATCCGAAAAAGTTTCACTTGCATCGTGGTTTCATAAAAAACCACACAATTTTTT
>JAKCPI010019981.1:0-25646 GCA_023213315.1 Euborellia annulipes | reverse complement strand
TATGGCCTGAGTTGACGAAAAGACTGTGTGAAATGTGTGTGTGAGTGTGAGTGTGAATGAGAAAAAAGTGTGTTTAAAAAAAAAAAAAAAATTTTTTTTCATAATTAAGAAGAAAAGAGTTTAAATAGATATATTTACAAATAACGAGTATCGTTTAAAGTCTTAACTGGGCCTAAGTTGCCGAATGTGTGTGAATGAGAAAAAAGTGTGAATGTTCTAAAAAAAAAAAGAAAAGGCGAGGGTCCGCCGCAGGCGGGCGTCGCGGCTAGTAGGAATAAAAAGCTCAATTTCACAATGGAAAAAGAGCAGGGGGGGAGGGACTTAAAATCAAATAATAAAAAATACGTGTTAACTAGTTCTCAAGAATAAATCAGTTTGGAATTAATTTTTCTAAAAATTAATCTGGTGTGATTGGTCGCACAGCACACAACTTTCTCTTACCTTTAGTAATCGAAAGTTGTGTTATGTGCTTGTCACACCAGATTTTTTTTTGTGTCGGCATATATTTAATTTCCGGCAATATATTAAAATTCAAAATGTCAAATTGTTACTATGGCAACCATTTCTTCTCTTTCCTATGAAGTACAAGAGTAAAGTGTGCTCCAAACAATTTTGATGGCAAAATAAGAATATACATTTTAAAGAGCATCTAAAAAATAATTGATTTTTGAATTTTAATCAAAATCGTTCGAGTGAATTTTGAGAAATTCGAAAAAAACTGAAAAATTACATTAGTAAAGTACTAGTATTCTTTGGCCGATTTTGTTTAAAAGCTTATTTTCCCGCCCTAGGGGGGGGTGGTTAACTTAAATATAAAATCTCAACCTCCTAGCTACAATTCATAAAATTCTTATTCTTTTAGTTCGTACTTGTGATATTTCTATATGTTTGATAAGTAAGTCATTTAAGTTTGGCTTTTCCTAAATATATTTTTAAATTACTAAACTACTCGACTAATCGCAACTAATCGACGCGATATAATTAAAAAAAAAATATCTCTACAGTTTGATTTAAATTCCATTCAAATAAAATTCTCTCCCTGTAATTTTCCCTTTTAGATTTTAATTATTGTCAACTAAGCTCTTCATTTGTCACCCAACATTAAAGGTTATAAATATTTAAATTGTTTAGCACAAATAATTATCGAAATTATAACCTCAGGTCATTTTCCCAGTAGCTTCTTTTTTTAACGCCATTTATTTTTTTTCCCATCGCTGTGTGTGACTAATTGATATTTTACAAAATAATCCCTTACAAACATATAGAGAGACTATGTAACATTATTTAAATTTCATATATTAATTTAGAATTAACAGAATTCATTAACAAGTTTATTTTTAGCTTAATTTACGTGAGGCCGAATTTATAATTCCGATATCAATCAATCAATCAAGTATATTTAGTTTCTCTTATGTTATTAATATATAAAGGAAAAATAATGTATTTATGTCGAAAATTTGAGGATTTTGAGGGAAATACACGTTTTGAGAGTGCGTGATTCCAAAAATGGTCTGCCTATCTGTGTAAACAAAATATTTCAAGAACGTAAAGAGATACGAAGGTAAAATTTTATATTATATTTTCAATAAGGATAGTGCTCGTGATAGTGCGATTCAGCACTAGTGAACTACGCGAGTCAAAACTTGGTGTGTTTCTCTACAAATTAACACTACAATCACCTGTGTAGATTATCTGAATAAATTTATATGAGTTTTACTTTTTCTGAGAATTTATTGGATTCATGTCAAAAATTGAATGTTGAGATTTTGAGGGATATACACGTTTTGAAATTTTAATAAAGAATAGTTTATAAATATGATTATATATCATTTGTAACAGCATACAAATATAATAAATATAGGCTTATAAGTGATCTGATAATGCCGGCTGTTAGACTGGCCTGCCATCTTTTGAAAGAGTGCTGAACTATTTGGCTGTTAATTAAAAAAAAAAATCGAAATTTATTTTTGACTTGGTTCCCACTTTATTTAGTTATTATAGGTTGGATATTAATGATTTTTACATTTTTAGATTTAAAAAAAAAAATTACAATTTTCATAATAGAATGCTTTTACTTTCTCTTACCTATGTATATATGAAATATATATGTATATATATAGAGAGAGAAAGTATTGGATTCATGTCAAAAATTTGATGTTAAGATTTTGAAGGATATACACGTTTGAGGTCAAAAAAGTGGTTTTCGCGACATCGTCTATAAGTTTTTTTTTTTTTTTTTTTTTTTTTTCCTCAAAATTCGCTTCAACGATTTTGATTAAAATTCAAAAATCAATTATTTTTGTAGATGCCCTTTTAAATATATATTTTCATTTTGCGTTCAAAATTGTTTGAAGCACACTTTACTCTTGTACTTCATATGAAAGATAGGAGAAATGATGGTAACAAAAAATAAATGTTTTCCCATGTTTATAAATTTTATTACATCTTGAATTCAAATGTACCGTACTGTCGGAAACTAAATATATGTCGACACAAAAAATCTGGTGTGACAAGCACAGAATACAACTTTTATTTACCAAACATAAAAGAAAGTTGTGTGCTGTGCGACAGTCACACCAGATTTTTATATAAACACTTGCTTTAATGATTGTGTTCTAACTTCATGACTGTAGATGGCGCTGTCGCTACCTAACAGTCCCTTAGAGGCTAGTCCCTTTGAGTCGGGGCAAATCCACATTCTACTTGAAAATGACTGCAAAATAAGCAATCGAAACGTTGTGCAGTATTTATATTTTTAATAAATAATTAATAACAAATTAAAAACTAATACAAATCACAAAAGCTTTAACACATGCAGATTTAAAGAGTGTAAAAAAGGAGAAGGTGGGCGTGGCCTCGCCAAGACTTCGGCTAATCTCGCCTTTATCCGCCTTCGCTCGGGCACTGGGAACGCATTTTTGTTAGGAACGCGTTTTTGTTATGTTATATTTTCTCCCAATTCACCCTGCGTAAGCCGCGTTAAAGAACTTCGATCCAAAAATGTGGAATAAATAGACAGTAATAATAATAAATAAAGAATCCAACGAAACAGAGTATGCAGACTTAATAATTGTAATTTTATTTAAATGAAAATTAGCCCAATCCCTTGTTTCTTTTTTTATTTTCTCCCCTCTTCTCTCCTTGCCCCTTTAATATCTAATAGTTGTTGTTTTTAGGCTTACTCTATCTCTAAAATGTGTCTCAAGAAAGAAAAATAAAAGTTAAAATGTGTTGGTGTAAAAAGAGTTTCTCTCTCTTTTTTTTTTACTTTTTTCTAACCCTCTCTCTCTCTCTCTCTCTCTCTCGCACATACAACTCTGTGATATTTTTTCCTGTAAATTTTCATTAGACTATATAAAATTAAACGATGCAAGCATAAAAATAAAAAAAAAAAAATTCCTCGTGAAATTGCATGTTTACTTTTTATTAAAAAATTGTGAAAATCATAATTTTAGTAGGGATATTTTATTCTCATTCACCTGTTTTCTTGTTTTGAGATATAATAAATTTAGGTTCGAATTATTATTATTATTTTTTTTTATTTATCGATGCCATAAAATGAATTTGGCCTTATCATAAATTATTTATTTAGGTCTATATTCATGGGCGTAACTAGGAGGGTGCCCCCCCCCCCAGAGAGCCCCTGTCCCAAGAAATATAGAGAAAATATGGGGCTTTCCAGTAAGTTTGGGTGATACAGCATCAATCTGATACTTTGTATCAGATTCGAAAAAGTATCAGAAACACAAAACGGGTACGGACGAAAAAATCAGGTACTCGAGTATCAGAGGAAAAAAAATTCCCGCAGGGCGGAAAAAATTACATCCTCATAAAAAAAAGGTAAAATGATTTAAAAGGTATCGGAAAAATTTCCCGCAGGATGAAAAAATTTAGTTCCGTATAACTTAAGTTGCCTCAAAAAATTTTCTGAAGTGCGGGAAAAATTTCGTGCCCCTAAAAAAAAAGTAAAATGATTTTCATGGGCGGTGAAAAAAATTGTCCGCAGGGCGGAAAAAATTTGTATCGGGTAAAAAAGTATCAGGTATAAGTTTCGGGTACCTGTTACAACTAGTACCTGATACTGCAAAACAGTACCGACCCATCCCTACTTTCCAGACCTCCCGGAGGATAGCTGGTCCCATGCCCTCCCCCCTCCCCCCAGCCAAATTCTCTAGTTACCGATTGGCCCATTAGTACATGGATCGGTAAATTGTGGCTATATCGTTGCACTTTTTTAGAGTTTGGCTCTTCAGTAAAGTGTAAAGCTTTTAAGGCTATAATTTTCAAATACACTGATCGCTAATTGTATACAGGGTGTAACGATACAAAGTTGTTGTTTTTTTCGATGGATTTTATTGCATATTTGGTTTGCCCAGTAAATTTTAGTGAGACTTTATTAAACATACTTGGTACTTAAGGCAAGCCGTTTAGGCGTTATTTGATATTTTGTGAAAAACCACTTGTTCAGTTACAGCCCAATATCTCCCAAACCATAAAACATAGAAAGCCCTAGTTGAGTACAGTGAACACCACAATTAAGTCCCCACCTGGGAGCTAGAGCCTTAAGTATATGGTAAATAATCTGAAATAATTTTAATAACAGAAAAAGTAAAATAAAATATGGTACGTACAGTGTTTTATTTTACCTTTTCAAATTTAAAATTATTTCTCTATATACCATATACTTAAGGCTCTAGCCCCAAGGTGGGGACTTAATTGTGGCGTTCACTGTACCATTGTTAACCTTGAATGGTGGAACCTAACGGTAGTGTGCCGAAATGATACGCTTCTTGTTGCGCCAGTAATTATTGATAGAACTTTAACAGATTATTTTATTTTTTTTCAATGGAACCACATATCTTATTTTATTGATTTGCATGCAACTTCTTATTAGCTTCAAAATTGATATAAGGTTATGGCTAACTATCATCAACCATTTAGGAAAAAAGTTATTGCTTTTTTAACAACGATAATTCGTATTTAATAATTTGAACCAGCGACCCTTGGTATAGAAGGCCAGCACGCTACCGACTACACCAAGCCCATTTTATTTTCATAATTAATGCGAGGGTCCGCTGCGGGCGGGCCCGAGCCAGCTGGGGGCGAAGGCGGCTAGTAAATATAAAGAAAAACAAAAGTTTACTAGAAAGAGCGCTTCTTTACTTTAAGAATAATAATAATAAAGAACAAGGGTTTTAAAATCACTGTCTTGAGGGACAAGTCGTCATTTTTCCTTTTCACTTGCTCGCCTTATTATCGGCTTGGGACTCACAAGCTTCCCGTTTATATTAAGCACCTCTCGTCTTGCCCGCTCCCCCCCCCCGGTCCTTCTCTCTCTCTCTCTCTCTCTCTTTTTTATGGAAATTTTTACTTGTGAATTTATTATCATATTTAATTATGAATAAAATTGTTTAATCTTTTTTAAACCTGTGTTTCTTTTTAAAACTTTTTTTTTTTTTTTTTTTTTAAGAGGAAAATAAATGATTAAGTTAATTATGCATTGCAATGAAGATATAATTTAAAAGAACGTTTCTGTTTTAAATATTGTATTTTTGAACTAAACGATTTCACTTAAGGAGGTTCAGGAGCGGAGCCTAAACGTACTCAAAAAAAAATCTGGTGTGACTGGCGCACAGCACACAACTTTCTCTTATCTTCGGTAATCGAAAGTTGTGTTCTGTGCTTGTCACACCAGATTTTTTGTGTCGACATGTATTTAGTTTCCCACAGTACGGTACATTCGATTTTCAAAATCTAAAATTTATATGTGAAAATATTTATATTTTGTTACCTTGGCAACCATTTCTCTTATCTTTTCTATGGAGAACAAGAGTAAAGTGGTCTTCAGAAGATTTCAATGACAAAATGAGAATATACATTTTATAGAGAATCTAAAACATAATTGATTTTTGAATTTAAAAAAAATCGTTGGAGCGAATTTTGAGAAAATCGAAAAAAACTGAAAAAGTGCATCAGTAAAGTACTAGTACTCTTTGATCGATTTTGTTCAAAAGCTTCGTGTCACGTCCCATGGGGGTGCCTAACTTAAATATAAAATTTCAACTTCCTAGCTCTTTCCGTTATTGAGATATTTTGTTCACAGACAGACAGACACACAGACAGACCATGTCGCGAAAACCACTTTTTTGGATTCAGGGGACCTCAAAATGTGTATATCCATCAAAATCTCGACATCGAATTTTTGACATAAAACCAATACTTTCTCTCTATATATTACATATATACTTAGGTAAGAGAAAGTAAAACTAGACTATTATGAGGAATTTTTCCTAGAGGTTTTTTTTTTTCTAATGAATTAAATTTATAAGGGATTATCGGGACAAAAAGTTATAATTTTTTTGATAATTTAATTAAAAAATTATGAAAATTAACTAGCCTTCGGCGGGCTTCGCGCCTTGTAAGGGAGGCTTCGCTCCCCTGACCCCCAACCAGCTGGCTCGGGCCCGTCTGCGGCGGATCCTCGCCTTTTCTTAATTATGAAAAGAAAATTATTACTACGTATTCCAATCCAATTCCTGCTTGACGATTTGTTTACATTCAAAGAATACTTGAATATTTCTCTATACATTTCCTATGGGAGAAATCGTAACTTTAGGAATTAATAACTCAAAAAGTTATAGGAATTTCGGGACCTAAGTATTTTTTCTGAACTCTTCATAAGGTCCTTTAAAAGACTGCAATATTTGATTTCAAAATTCCAACGGGAAGTTGGTCTAACAGAGGGTGACAGACAGACGGACACTCCGCTGCTATTATTATATAGATTTTCTTGTTATCAAGCAAATACAGGAAAAAAAAAACGGTTACAATAATTTTAAATTTTTTTTTTAAATTTAAAAATGAATTTATTATTAATATTAATCACATATTAGGAAAATTTAAAGTAAGCTTTATTTAAAAATTAACTGTCAAATAGTTCAGCACTCTTGCAAAAGATGGCAGGCTAGTCTAACAACATGTATTATCAGATCCCCTATTAGCCTATACCTGGCCTATATAAATATATTTTTGTGCTTTTATAAATGATACATAATAAAATAATATATAAAGTATTCATTTTTAAAAGATCAACAAAAATCAATAAAATGCATTAAATAATTAAAATAATTAGCTACCATTCTGACATCTCTTGGTAAATTTTCGTAATTGGTGGTTTTATTTGGCTTACTTTTAAAGACACAACATCATTTTATCAGCAAAGATAACCGTAACAGCCTCGCTCCTACTCCCACTTAAAAAAAATCAGGTGTGACTGGCGCACAGCACACAACTTTCTCTTACCTTCGGTAATCGAAAGTTGTGTACTGTGCTTGTCACACCAGATTTTTTGTGTCGACATATATTTAGTTCCCGACAGTACGGAACATTTGAATTCAGATGTAAAAAAATCTGGTGTGACTGGCGCACAGCACACAACTTTCTCTTACCTTCGGTAATCGAAAGTTGTGTTCTGTGCTTGTCACACCAGATTTTTCGTGTCGAAATATATTTAGTTCCCGACAGTATTGAACATATGAATTCAGATGTAAAATTTATAAGTATGGGAAAATATTTATATTTTGTTACCATGGCAACCATTTCTCCTATCTTCCCTATGAAATACAAGAGTAAAGTGGTCTTCAGAAGATTTCAATCGCAAAATGAGAATATACATTTGAAAGAGCATCTAAAAAATAATTGATTTTTGAATTTAAAAAAAAATCGTTGGAGCAAATTTTGAGAAAATCGAAAAAAACTGAAAAAGTGCATCAGTAAAGTACTAGTACTCTTTGGCCGATTTTGTTCAAAAGCTTCGTGTCACGTCCCATGGTGGTGTCTAACTTAAATATAAAATTTCAACCTCCTAGCTCTTTTCGTTCTTGAAATATTTTGTTCACAGACACACACACACCCACACACCCACAGACAGACCATGTCGCGAAAACCACTTTTTTGGATTCAGGGGACCTCAAAACGTGAAGATCCATCAAAATCTCGACATCGAATTTTTGACATGAATCCAATACTTTCTCTCTATATATATATTACATATATACATAGGTAAGAGAAAGTAATAATTTATTAAATCAAAATAAGTTTTTTTTTGTATTCAAAATACCAAATGGCGCGTTTTGCATATTATCATGCGTAATGTAAATTATTAATACAAATATTTAACGTTATTTTTTTTTTCTCCAATTTATTACAGACAAATAAGTTTCATTATTCTATAGTACAGAGAATGATTTAATATATTAAATTTATATTTATAAAATACTAAATATAATTCAACAATATTAAGCCTCTCTAATATGGATATATCCCTAAGCAATAAGAATAGATGTAATATCAATAATAACAGAAAAACAAGTGAGAGCAAGAGAGAGGATTTAATTAATTTGTTGTTTATGTTATAAAACTAATTTGAGCGTAAATAAAATGTATTAATTAAAATATACACCACGGTATATACAGAATAAATATATCCAGAAGAAAAACAGCCAGTATTTTTTACTTTTTAATTTCATTAATTTAATAAAATTTTAAAATCAACTCAGATGTTTAATTTCAACATATCGGGGCTTTAATATCAATAATATCATTATTGTGTTGGAAAAATACATCGAAGCAATTTTTCAAATACTCTGATGAAGGTTTCAACTAAAAATGAAACAGCAGACCGACCAATTTTCAATTGTACAAAACATGGGAATTTTTTAAATAATTTACCACTAGCTAGTTATACATAGAAAATTTACATTAATTTAAGCATAAATTATGTGAAATTTCATTTTTTTTTTTTTTTTTTTAATGGACTTAAACCACTTTCAAAATAAACTGTCCATATTTATAATTTATTAAAAAAAAAAATGATTGTCTTCTACACTGGTGGGCTTATAAAATAAAATCTGGGGTGACTAGTCGCACAACAGACAACTGTCGCTTTTTGTATTCTGTGCTTTCACATCAGATTTTTTTGAGTCGAGATATATTTAGTTTCCGCTGATATATTTTTTTTTTCCTTTTGAAAAAACACTCACACTTTTTTCTCATTCACACTTACACACACATACACACAGACTTTTCGGCATCTTGAAGGGGGGGGGGGGTACCTTACTTAAATATAAAATTTCAACCTCGTAGCTCTTTTAGCTCTTGAAATATTTTGTTCACAGACACACACTCACAGATATGTCGCAAAAAAACACTTTTTTGAATTCAGGGGACCTCAAAACGTGTATATCCATCAAAATCGCAACATCGAATTTTTGACATGAATCCAATACTTTCTCTCTCTATATATATACAGTATATATTACATTTAACAAGACATGTGAGTGTTTTTTATTGATGAGGCCAAACAGGCGGAGATCCTGGGTTCGATTCCCGGGGGCCATGGGATGTTTGGCCTCATCAATAAAAAACACTCACATGTCTTGTTAAATATATCTATGACTCAGTTAAAGTCCGAATCTAGGTATTTTGAATACTATTATCTTATTCAAATATATAGATCTCGAAAAATATTTAGTATATATTACATACGAGGGCAGGTCAATAAGCCCGTGGCTTTTTGAACAAAACACAGGTTTTTTGATAAAAAATTATTTTATTTTTCAACGTAGTCTCCTTTGAGGTCTATACACTTTGTCCAACGTTTATCCAATTTTTTTTTTCCTTTCCAAAAAATAAGATTTGTCGAGGGTATCAAAATCAAATCTCTTTCCGCCGAGTCATTTTTTCAGATTTGGAAACAAGAAATAGTCACTCGGGGCTAAATCCGGAGAATATGCCGGATGAGGGAGCAATTCGTATCCCAATTCATGGACTTTTGCCATGGAGCACACGACATTCACTTTTTTTCATTTTCATCTCAAATCACGAGGTAGTCTGCGTCAAACAAAAACTAAAAGACCCAGCTGGTTCAAATTTCGACACGAGTCAGCTGATAGTTGCCTGCTAACAGGGGCAGTGTTGCCATTTCAGTTAAAAGGCGGGAAATTCAAAAAGTCACGCCCTCGTATATACATAGACAAGAGAAAATAAAAAAGTCCAACTCTTGACGCATGGGAAATTTATAATTTGTAATTGTAAGAAAAACTTTAAGTCGTCAATCAAATTAATAATAGCCGTAAAAAAAAATTAATAAGACCAGAATAATAAAATAAAATTAATGATGAATTGATGAAGGTAAGAAAAAAAAGAAACGGAACGGACAAAGGTGGCCTTTGTTAAGGGGATAAGATCTCATTCCGTGTCTAAGATAAAAAGCTCTCTCTCTCTCAGATCTCACATAACTCACTTTGACAACGAGTTATGAAATAAAAGAGAGATTATCTCTTAATAAATCTTCTCTCCCCATCTCTCAACTAATTGATTTCTGCTGAGAAAAAGATCGAATCCGTAGCTACTCTTTGCTGCAGTTTCATTTGATATTTACGAATTTTTTTGTCAATATCTTCAAATTGTTATTGAATCGTTCAGAGAATTTTTTTGAATAAAACAAGGCGTAGAAATTCTTAATAAACAAAGACTATGATATGAACTTTGATGGTTTATACATATTGGCAACCAATTTAAAGTTTGCTGAACTCGTGATGTGACAGCACACAACTTTCTCTTATCTTTGGTAATCGAAAGTTGTGTTCCGTGCTAGCACCAACAGATTTTTGTAATCAATTTTGTCTACGTTTTAAAAAATGGCTAACTTTTTGGCTAGCAATCAATTTAAATAAATAGGAACGGAGTCTATATGCCCATAGATGCCGAAAAAGATCTTAAATAAGTAGAAGAATTAGATTTTCTGTTTAACTGTGGTTTATTTGTAAAAATTACAACGTTTTGACCACTCATTCTGTGGCCTTCTTCAGGTACAATTCAGCTAAGATCACAAAGGTCATCTGTGACAATCTCAATTGAATTGTGATCTTAGCTGAATTGTATCTGAAGAAGGCCACAGAATGAGTAGCCGAAACGTTGTAATTTTTACAAATAAGCCACAGTTAAACCGAAAATCGAATTATTTTACTAATGATAAAAACTGTGAAAGCCTAAACTCCAAAAGACCTTAACACTAAATAAATATAAAGAAAAGAAATTTGAACCACCCGCCATTAAAACATCGCTGTAAAAAGATGTTTTTACTTGAATGATACTTTATTCTTTCCCAGTAAATGTATTAATTTTAGTTACTTTTAAAGGCTTTTTCTGGAGATTATGAATTTTTTTTATGGGTTAAAATCCACTGCTCGACCATCATTCAACCTAATAGCTAATATTTTGAACGTCAGACATTCTCATTGGCTACAGCCCAGACAGCTTGGAATATTACAGTAATATTGAAGCAATATTGCCAATCTTGCTCAATATTGCTCAAATATTTACAGTAGCAGCAACATTTCTGTAATATTGAAGCTCAAGCAGCAACATTGAAGCAATATTACTGCAATGTTGCAAAAAGTCGTACATAGGAATATTGCAGCAATGTTGCCAATATTTTGCAAGATTTACAATATTGGTGCAATATTCCTGCAATTTATGCAAGATTCGCAATATTTCTGCAATATTGTTTGAATAGTAGAAAATGTTCTTTATCTCTTACTAATCAAACAAGATTATCTCACCGGTCCAGCATCGTCAAATATTCAATTTCTGCAATATTTCAAGCTGTCTGGGAGTAAAATTTTATCAAGACTTAACTAAACAAAGTCGGTAAGCCTAATCTAATTAAAATTACGTATATTATTATCTTATAAACCAACTACCCTTTTATTCTCTCATCCAAACTATTTCATAAATTTATTATTCAAATATTTAAAATTGATAAACTCCCTCGATGTCCATATCAATCTCAAGTTGTTTAATTATGTAAAGAAAAATAACATCATAATTAAGTAAATGTTTTATTAAACAAACAAGATCCTTTTAAAATATGGCCCTTTAAAGGAAGCTATTAAATTTGAACATTATCATAAAGTCAGAGGTGTTGTAGAGTGTGAGAAGGGAGCGAGAGAAACAAAAGGGGCAATAGCATGCATAATGGGGTAGAGCTCCTCCTCCCATCAGCCCTTCCTCATTTTTGACATCGGCTTATCATAATAATAATCATAATCATAATGAGAAGCCAGCTCGCCCTCATCGCCTCTTTAAAATTATTGCCTTGATTATCTTTATTAAACTCTTGAAAACGTGTCGTAAACTCGTTAACCGGGAAAAAAAAAATTAACCGGTTAATCGGATGAAAAATTAATAGGGGAGAATGTTTTATTAACCGATTCTATTAAATGATAGAAATTCTATACGTCAATCCTCTATACGTACAGTGAGGGACAATATTAAGTCCCACCCATGCGTTTTCTACTGTGATTATTTTTATATATTTTAATGGAAACTTTCATAGTTCATACCTAAAAAATTTCCAATAAAGATTTTCATTTTCTTTTATAAAAACAATGAAATAATCATTCGTAGAAAAAGCATGGGTGGGACTTAATATTGTCCTTCCCTGTACACTGTAAAAAAAATCTTAATTTTAGTGTGTTTTAGATTACTAATTTTACAAATTTCCCTTGTAAATGATAACCACTATGCATTTATCTACTAAATTTACAAATTTATGCGTTCAAATATTTACAACAAAAAAACATTTTAAAACTTCGAAAAATAGAGTATGTATTGTAATTTTACATACATTGTATAGTAATTTTCGTTAAAATTTGTATTTTTTTCGAAAGCTGTTTGGGAATTCTAAAATTACCACACAATTGCACTCTAATTTTCAAACGGCTTACGAAAATTACAATACATTTGTAAATTTTTGCAAAGACTTATTAAATTTAGTATCTTTTTGTTTATGTAATTTGCTTCCTGCACAATTGTAAAATCAACAAAAAATTTTTTTTACAGCAGGCCAATACCAAAAGTAAAATCTCTGAGAAACTATACAAGCAGCGGCTTAACTAGCCTTTGAGGGCGGAGTTCAACTGGGGCGCCGTTTTTCGTCCGACTTTTGTACTCGAATCTCGTTCGAGCTTTTTTTTTTGTAATTTTTCTCCGGATTTGTGATATAAAACGAATTTATTATGAAATTTCAAAAAAAAGCCGGAAAATTTGGAAAAAAGGGGATGGGAGAGGGGCGCCAAAAACTTGATGCGCCTGGGCAGGGGGGGGGGGCGAGCGCCCCCCTTCTCCCCCACCTGGATACGCTACTGTATACAAGGCTAGATCAATGAAAATTTTTTTTTTTATATTAATAGTGGAAGAATATCAATATGGTCGAACTATTACCGATTACATTAACTAGAGATAGAAGAAGAATCATCAATCACTTCTAATTCACTTTATTCTGTAAAAATCTGGACAAATGGTAAGTGTATACATTGGCGTAGCCAGAAATATTTGATAGGGGGTTCAAGAAAATTTTTCAAACATTTGCAAAATTTAAGATTATTTTAGGGTATTTATAAATCATTTTGGTTTTTTTTTTTTAGGTAGAGTAAATTATTATATTTTGCTTTCTCCCACCCTGTATTATAAAGCTTAAATATCTAGTCATGGTTTGGGTCCCAAGGGGACCCCCCTCCACCCTGGCTATGCCTATGAGTGTATAGAGACTTTTGTTTTTTGGGACCACCCATCCGAAATTCAGCCTTACTTTTGGTTGCATAACAGCAATAATCTTGGCAAGCCCTGGGGCCGAAATAATATCTTTCGTGCACAAAGACACACATCTCAAACAAAACTTGACTGCATCCTCTTACATATTTAACATTTCTATTTTAATCCGTTTATTCACAATGAAACTAGATCCTTATTATTAGAATATATCAGGCAAACTAAGAAAAAAGATCCTATTATGATTATTAAATAGAAGCAAAGAAAAAATTATTTATAATTCAAAAGTCAGCAAAAGACATTATAAAAGAATTTAATTTAAAATAAATCCACTTTGCGTACAATATCAAGGGACCAACAAAGTTAATCAAAATCGTGAAGAACATTTGAAAAAAAAAAAAAAAAAAATGGAAGAGAGAAAAAAAATGAATATTTTCCTTATTATAGGCTTTATTATAATACCAAATGTCGTCTTAAAATAGTTTAATATTTCACCTGGAATTGGATAAGCCAGTAAAAGTGGCAAAGCGGCAAAAACACTTTTTAATAATAATAAAAAAATTCTTTTTCATTATTTAGTTGTGTTAAGGTTGTTCGGACAGTACCCCATGAGTCATAATAGATTCTAAATTTTTTTTTTTTAATAAAATAAAAAATTTGAATGCATACATTCATTATTATAATTTAGTCGTCATCTATTATAATTTATAATTAGATTACGTTAATAATTTAATGACCAAAAATAATAATTAAAAAGTATTTATTCACATAATATAGATCTGGCAACATTGCATTTAACAGCTGTTTATGTTGATCTTGCTGTTGTATTTTATTTATAATATTACAATGAGTAATGCAAATCAGTTTAGACACAATGGGCGGGCGATTTGCGAACAAAAATATCGACAATTAAAAAAAAAGTGAAAGCGTGAAACTTGTTTTATGCGATGTTGCCGCACTGGTCTGAGTCACGTGACTTATTTTTAGACTTATTTTTAAATAAGATAGATTGACATTTTCGTGAATTTTTTTGTCTTGTTAAAATATTTTTAAAAGACTTTGTCAAAAAATTTTGATTTGATTTTTTACGTATTCTACGGAAGTTAATTGATAAAAATAGAATTTTTTGTTTCGTTTTTTTTTGTTAATTCGTTTTGTCGACATTTCCTATAGGTTACATGTTATAATTTCAATTTTTTAATAATTAATTACACGATAACTCTTCGTTAGATCTGCTTCAAAATTTTATTTTATACGTATTTGATAGTGATTAATAACATATTAAAAAATTAGCTTTTAATCTTTATAAGTGCCTTAAAGTCCGAACATCCTTAAATTGAATTTAATTAATATAGAGTTTCAAGGGATGGTTTATATTCTAAACAGCATCTACTCATGAATAATTTCCAATACTGGTTATTACTCAATCCTAGAGTTTTGTGGTTATATGCTGACCTCATCAGATTTTTCTGTCTTTTTGTGTAGCAAAAAAAAAATGCAAGAAAAGAGGTAAAAGCTTTTTTCTTTTCGCCAACTAATCAAATATCTCAAAGGCCATTTTCTCTACTCTTGTATTTTATTATTATTAAAAAGAAAATATCAATTGACTTTCAATATATAAATTTTTATTTTTTAGAAAAATATATTTTAATTTTCAAAGTGAAATTTTATTAAATTATTTGCCCTGTTGTTTTATTATTTTCATATTTTAGGCCAGTCAATAAAGACAAAAAAGAGGCCTTAAATCGCAAAACGTAAAGTATTTTTGCATTTTACTTTCTCTTACCTATGTATATATGTAATATATATATAGAGAGAAAGTATTGGATTCATGTCAAAAATTCGATGTCGAGATTTTGATGGATCTTCACGTTTTGAGGTCCCCTGAATCCAAAAAAGTGGTTTTCGCGACATGGTCTGTCTGTGTGTGTGTCTGTGTGTCTGTGTGTGTGTCTGTGTGTGTGTGTGTGTTCAATTTTAAGCATGAAGGAATTGAGCTACGAGGTTGAAATTTTATATTTAAGTTAAACACCCCCCGGGACCGGAAAAATAAGCTTTTAATCAAAATCGGCCAAAGAGTACTAGTACTTTACTGATGTACTTTTTCAGTTTTTTTCGATTTTCTCAAAATTCGCTCTAACGATTTTGATTAAAATTCAAAAATCAATTATTTTTTAGATGCTCTTTCAAATGTATATTCTCGTTTTGCCCTCAAAATTGTTTGAAGCACACTTTACTCTTGCACTCCATAGAAAAGATAGGAGAAATGGTTGCCATGGTAACAAAATATAAATATTTTCCCATACTTATAAATTTTACATCTGAATTCAAATATTCCCTACTGCCGGGAACTAAATACATGTCGACACAAAAAATCTGGTGTGACAAGCACAGTACACAACTTTCGATTACCGAAGGTAAGAGAAAGTTGTGTGCTGTGCGCCAGTCACACCAGATTTTTTGATATGTTATTTGGACCCCATAGGGGAGCCAGTGAAACCACATTTTGAAAGAAAAAAAAAAGTTGTGCTTCCCGCGTAATTCGAGAAAAACAGCGTAATTTTCGCACTTTTTCAGTTTTTGCAGTTTAATTCAAAAACTATGGCATGTTTGACATTAGTTGCTTATAACATTTCTAAAGTATATTAAATTTCAAACAATTCAAGCCAACAAACAGCTCCGTATCTCTAATAGTTTTTGAGATATGATGATTGAAAAATGTACAAGATTTTCACAAACGTTACAATTTTCAGTTTTGCTTATGTTTAAAGCCGAATATCGGCTTAACCGCTCAAGTTTAGAGAAAAGTTGTGATACATTGAGTTTTAACACATTTAATTACCTTTCATTTAAGCGCAGTACGGGGGTCAGTAACCCTTGTAGTTCTCTTGTAATCGTAAAAAAAAAAACAAAAATTGCAGTAATAGACAAGTTTTACGATTACAAGAGAACTATAAGGATTACTGACTCTACTGGTCTATAAATTGACCTTGGCCTGTGATATTCGTTTTTCAAACCAAAGTTGACACATATGGAAGAAGATAGTAAATGTACCGAAAATCTCTAAAATAACCAACGATCAATAATATCCAAGTCTTTGTTTTAATTTTTCAATCAAACCCTCAGAGTTCGATTTCAACAATCTGCGTTAAAAGCCTGTACTTAAGGGAGGATATTTTTTTCAGTAGCCATTAATGGAATGAAAGAAAGAAAGAGAGAAGACTCACCTAAGCACCCGCTGACTGCGATCGTACTTGACCATTTGGTCTTTGATGTGCACCTTATGGCTATTCCTCTGCGAGACGGCGATGAGTGCATGATGCCCGGGAGGCGGAGATCTTTGAGACAGCCGGTACCGACAGGTCAGATTCCTGCAACAAGAGAGAGAAAATCAATCAATACTGGATCACATACAAAGAGCTTTGATAAAATTTTGTAACAAAATTAAAGAGGAGGTCATCAAAAAGATCAACTACCAAATAGGGATTGAAAGTCAATTTTCAATTTTGGAATCGACTTGATATTTTTCGAATCTCGGAATCGATTAATCATCGACTTATCGACTTTCAAGTCGACTTTTTAAAAACTCTATAGCTCGTGCTTAGAAGATACTCAGTAGATATTAAATATATGAATTTATTAAAGTGAAACTTTTATTTGATCCTCTCAAATTTTTTCGCTCTTTTATCAGAATGTCGCGTTACAAGCCGCTACAAGTTATGACGTCACAAGCCGTGCCTACAAAAATAGGAAAGTTGAAATTTAATATATATGACAATTTATAAAAAATAATTGTGAGATTTAATTATCTATATATAATAATTGCGGTGTGTCCGTCTGTCCGTCCGTCCGTCTGTCACGCTCTGTTTGACCTACTTCCCGTTGGAATTTTGAAACGAAATTTTGCAGTCTTATAGAGGACGTTACGGAGAGTCCCGGAAAAATACTCGGGTCCTGAAATTCCTATAACTTTTCGAGTTATTAATTCTTAAAGTTACGATTTCTCCCATAGGAAATGTATAGAGAAATATTTAAGTATTCTTTGCAGTTGTGTATTCTTTGAATGTAAACAAATCCTCAAGCAGGCACTGGACTGGAATACTTAGTTATTAGTAATAATAATTTTCTTTTCATAATTAAGAAAAGGCGAGGGTCCGCCGCAGGCGGCCGAGCCAGCTGGTGGGGGGTCCAGGGGGGGTAGCCCCCTCTCTAGATTTCCACGGAGTTTCTCATAATTAAGAAAAGGCGAGGGTCCGCCGCAGGCGGCCCGAGCCAGTTGGTGGGGGTCCAGGGGGGCGTAGCCCCCGCCTCTAGCAGCCACGCAGTTTCTCATAATTAAGAAAGGCGAGGGTCCGCCACAGGCGGGCCCGAGCCAGTTGAGTGGGGGTCAGGGGGCGTAGCCCCCGCTGCTCCAGAAGCCACGCAGTTTCTCATCAAAAAAGGCGAGGGTCCGCCGCAGGCGCCGAGCCAGCTGCGAGGGGGTCCAGGGGCGTAGCCCCCGACTGGCACGAAAGCCCGCCGAAGCGGGCGGCGCGGCTAGTTCAATTTTTAAATTGATAAAATATAATTTTTAAAATAATTTAAAATGATTCAAATCTTCAATTACTAAATAAATATTGTTCTCAGTTTTTAACTTGCGTCTATTGATTTCCCATTTTCCAATTATTAAGTTAAGATTAAAAAAAGCGATTTTACTTTCTCTTACCTCTATATATATATAATATATATAAGAGAGAAAGTATTGGTTTCATGTCAAAAATTCGATGTCGAGATTTTGATGGATCTTCACGTTTTGAGGTCCCCTGAATCCAAAAAAGTGGTTTTCGCGACATGGTCTGTCTGTCTGTCTGTCTGTCTGTCTGTCTGTGTGTGTGTGTGTGTCTGTGTGTGTTCAATTTTAAGCATGAAGGAATTGAGCTAGGAGGCTGAAATTTTATATTTAAGTTAAACACCCCCCGGGACCGACAAAATAAGCTTTTAATCAAAATCGGCCAAAAAGTACTAGTACTTTACTGATGTACTTTTTCAGTTTTTTTCGATTTTCTCAAAATTCGCTCTAACGATTTTGATTAAAATTCAAAAATCAATTATTTTTTAGATGCTCTTTCAAATGTATATTCTCGTTTTGCCCTCAAAATTGTTTGAAGCACACTTTACTCTTGTGCTTCATAGGAAAGATAGGAGAAATAAATGGTTGCCATGGTAACCGAATTTAAATCTTTTTCTTTTTATTAGATTAAAAATCAATTATTATTTAAACGCCCATTTTTTTTTTTCGGAGAAAACATATCTCTCTCTCTCACAAAACTATCTTCTCTCTTTCTACGCGTTTTAAATTTTTCTACCTTATCTTCGCATATGAACAATGTTAATTTCCTATAGGGATTTGTATGTTAATTTAGATTCAAAAGGGGGTCCCCTTTAGAACTTTTTAGGCATTTAAAATTTTTTTTCCAATTCTTATGAAATTTTGTATTTATTTACGATTCTATATTGTGTATAAAATGTCCAAATATGAGATTAAAATTTTGAAAAATAACCATAGTTTATTTGAAGCAGTCAACATTTAAAATGCAAGTTTGAAACTAAGGTGCTATCGGAAACTAAATATATGTCGTGATTGAATATTTGTTATAGCTGTAGTATTATGTTCAAGAGGATAAGGAATAAATCCCAAAGAAGAAAGCAGCCAAATTTATTTCATTTAATTTTAATAAAAAATTCTTAATCACTTGCTGACGTTTCGGTTCGGGTTTGAACCATCATCGGAGCTACAAACATGGAAAATAATACAAAAGATGCTTTTGTTTTACAAATCATTTGAAAAGACCTAATAAATTAATTAATCATACCTGTGATTTTGTCTTTATGTTTTTATACAATACATTCAAACTATTATGGAGCCAAGGATAGAGCAAATTAATATTATAATATAAAAATAGTTGAATATAATCTCAAAATATCTTTGTGTAGTGGCAGGAAATAGAGCCTAGTACATAGGAGTAGGACGATACTTAGGCAATGCAAGGTTTTCCGTGATATTAAAGAAATTATTTTATCGCACATGCGCCATGAGAAAACGCATAGTGCGCATATCAGTAACGGAGACCGATTTTTTATGCAAATTTTTTGAAAATATTGCCATATAAGAGAACGACTGATTTGAAATCTCTTTTAAAGACCCGGCAATATTTGGGCAATCGAATATCGCAACACAAGTCCAACATTAAAAATAAAGATGCTACAGTGGCTTTGTGTCTAGACATGCGACAGATCACGGCCACGCGTTTAATTTTGAGTCTGAGTCTAAAGTGAGTGCTCTCAGAGGTTGGCCGCTTTTACTGAGCTCCGCTTCGATAAGATAAGCTCGCTTTTTCCTATATCGGTTCCCATTTTTGCTATTCGTTTTCGTTTTTAATTTGCCTGTTTTGATAACTATTTCTTTTTAACGTTGTTTTGTGTTCTGAAAATAATTAGCATGCCTATACAGGCTTGCCCATAGGAAAATATGGGCGAGCCTGAGGGGGCGTCGGGGGAGGGGTCGAGTAGATCCCTTCCCCCGGAGCCTCCTGATGATGGGGGTGGAATTTTTCAATATCCTCCTAACCAGGATTTGCAAAAAGAGAAGAATAAATATTCCTCTGGAAGGGACAGAGGTCCTTTTTTTGTTTTTGTCCAGAGCACTGACGTGGAGTTAAGTGGTTTAAACCCCATATCCTTCGGCAAGATTTTTTATACTGCGCTACCTCAGTATAAGCATGGTGTACTAGGTATTTCATCTTTGGGCAGGAAAAAAGTGCGTGTCGAGTTTAAGACCGCCAAGGCAGCTAATTCTTTTGTGGAAGAGGATCAGTTTATGGTGAAGTATAAGCTCAGTATTTTTATTCCCTTCCATCTGGTTCAACGGCAAGGGGTTGTCAGAGGTATACCTGTTGATATTAGTTGTGAAGAGCTTTATCATGATATTATTTCGCCACTTGAGGTGGTTAAAGTTAAGCGTTTTGTGAAGAAGGCTGTTAACCAGGTAATGCCAAGTGTGTTGGTTTCATTCAGAGGTCAAGATTTGCCAGACTATGTTGTTATTCATAGCGTGAGATCCCCAGTCACTCCATTTATACCACCTGTAGTTTTATGTAGCAAATGTGTAAGATATGGTCATTCTCAACAGAACTGCAAGAATAGGTTGCGGTGCCCCCGTTGCTTGGGGTTACATGAGCTATCGGAGTGTGAGGACGATTCCCCGATAGAGTGTTCATTTTGTTCTGGCTCCCATTTACCCATTGAGCGGGACGAGTGCCCTGAGTTCCAGAAACAAGTCAAGATCAAGAAGTTGATGACACTTAATAATTATTCGTTTAGAGAAGCCAATGACTGGGTTAACTTTAATCCTTTCTCCCAGGTTCTGTCTTCGCCTAGAAAACCTATTAACTTCAATAACCCGATTGAATTCCCCCCTTTAGTGGCTAATGGACAGGCATATCAAGCCAATGTGAGACAACCTAAGAAGAGAACTATTCAGTCTTCGGATTCTAATGGAGAGGGAAGTCACAGATTTCATCAGGAAAGGAGAAGGGTTTTCAAGAAGCCTAGACCTATCACTAAAAACAACGATACTGAATATTACAGGTCACAGAGGAGTGAGGAGGTTGCTCCTTCGTCCCCCATCACTAATCCCTATCCTCCTCAGTACCACAGGTTAGATGTTAGTTCAGATCAGGGTAGTTTGAGTGAGAATATTATAAATTTTATATCCCATAACGTTGATAATGTAGAAGTTTTGGATGGTATTAAAAGGTTTATCGAATTTAAATTGAATCCAACTTAGGGTTTTTAAGTTATTGTTTTGGTAGTGAGAATCTGAGTTAGTTATATCTTTTATCGTATCTTTTAAGTTTATTTAAAATTAATAGACGATTATAGATGTTTTATCTTCTATTTTTGTGTTGGATTGGTCTTTATTGTGCGGGGAAGGAGTCAGGTTTCTGTTTGAGAGCTGCTTGTTTGTTAGGAGTGAGGGATTATGAGTAATTCTGGTAGCGGCCTTTTGAGAGTTCTCCAGTGGAATATAAGGTCCTTCCATTCTAACGGCCCTTCCTTGAGAAATCTCTTGACACATCTGGATATAGATATCGCAGTAATATGTGAGACTTTTTTAAAACCCACTCAATGTGTTAAGGTAAGGAATTATAGTATTATAAGAGGTGATCGCCCCGGTAATGCTGGTGGTGTGGCGATTTTGATTAGAAATAATTTAAATTTTAAGAAGGTTGATGCCGATCTGAATGTTAATTTTGAATATTGCGGAGTTGAAGTTTCTTTAGGAGAATCTAATCTTGTGATATTTTCAATTTATGTTCCTCCTTTGAGTAGGGTGACAAAAAATAATTTTCTTGAGGTTTTTAACTACTCTCAGGGCTCCACGCTGGTTTGTGGCGATGTTAATAGTCATCACGTCAGCTGGGGGAATAATTTTTGCGATAGTAGGGGTAACGTACTGTTGGAAGCAGTGGAAGATTCTGGCCTGGTTGTTTTAAACGATGGTTCACCCACAAGAGTCAATTATCCTCACCAACGACCCTCCGCGATAGACTTGAGCCTTGTTTCTCCGAATTTAGCTCACAAGGCTGATTGGTATACGTTGGACGATCCGAATGGGTCGGACCACCTACCTATATTGATCCAAATGGGTATTTCCTTACCTTCTTCTCTTTCGAGTAACTTTCCATGGTCCTGGAATTTTGGAAGAGCGGACTGGGAGTTATATGGGAACTTAGTGGAGAGTGAGATTGCTAATGTACCTGGTCCTATGAGCTACGAGAGTTTTGTGGAAATTATGTCTGGGGCAGCCAGGACAGCGATTCCACGAAGGCCTCCAAGCAGTGGGAATGGTAGGCCCCCGAACATCTGGTGGACCAAGGAGTGCTCAATTAAGGTGAAGGATAGAAAAGAGGCTTTCCGTCGGTATAGGAGATCTGCCACATATGATAACTTTATCAATTATCAGAGAGTGTCTGCTGAGGTCAAGAAATTGTTGAGGGAGAGTAAGAGGGCTGGATGGCTAAGATATTGTGGAAATTTCAATAGGGGTACTCCTGTGAGGGAGGTATGGAATAAAGTTAAGCTCTTCAACAAAGTGCCGGTTAGTTCGTCAGTATCAGCCTCCACACCTGATTGGGTGCAGGAGTTTTTGGTTAAGTTGGCTCCTCCTTCGGTTCCTAAGAATATAGATTTGGTTGAATGTTGTAACGTCAACTCGGACTGCATGTCGGCTCCTTTTTCTTTGTATGAGTTGGAGAGAGCGGTCAGAGGCGGAGGCTCCACGGCTCCGGGAAGAGATGGAATCCATTATTGTATGATCTCTCATTTACCTAGGGCTGCTCTACAAAAGTTGTTGAATGTCTACAATGTCATTTTCCTTAAAGGTGAAGTACCTCCGGAGTGGTCGCAATATGTAGTTATCCCAATCTTGAAACCCAATAAGGATGCCGATAAGGCTGATTCCTATAGACCTATATCTCTTGCCTCGTGCATGTGTAAAACTTTTGAACGTATGCTCAAGTTTAGATTGGAATGGTGGGTAGAGAGGAACAACGTTCTTGATAGGAATCAGAATGGATTTAGAAGGGATAGGTCGGCGATAGATAACTTGGCGATTATTGCAAACGATATACAAACCTCGTTTGCCAACAAGGAGTTAGTAGTGGGATTATCATTGGACATAGCAGGCGCCTATGATAATATAGATGTTAGCAACTTGCTAGTCAAGTTAAAAAGGTTGAAAGTCCCTCCTTTTTATGTTAATTTTATCATATCTCTGTACTCTAACAGGAAGATTTATGTCAAATATAAGGGCGAATTGGTAGGCCCAAGATTAACAGAAAGAGGTATCCCTCAGGGGGATATATTGTCCCCTTTGGTGTATGCTATTTATACGTCGGACATGGTGGATAGGGTCGTTTGTCCTGAAGTTAGAATACTTCAGTTCGCTGACGATATTTACATTCAGGCTCACTCTTCTAACCTGGATTCAGCCGTTAATTTGTTGGACAGACCAATAAGGAGCTTGACGTCGTGGCTGATGGAAAACTGTCTGGAGCTGTCTGTGGAGAAATCAAAGTCTATTGTTTTTGCTAAATCTAGGAGGGGGCTTGGTAATTTGTCTTCGATTCGGATGGGAGGTAGGAGCTGGAATGTGTGTACAAATGTTAAATTGTTGGGAATTACTCTGGATTGCAAGTTGAATTGGTCTGCGCACATTTTTAATAATGTCTTACCGAAGTGTGAGAGAGGCCTTAATATAATGAGGGCTCTTACAAGAGTGTGGTGGGGTGCGGATCCAAGGACGTTGAAAATGTTATATGATTCAATAGTGAGGAGTCATATTGATTATGGGTGTTTCATATTTGGTAGCGCGAATGCAGCTTCCTTCAAAAAACTTGAGTCTATCCAGTATAAGGGGTTGAGGATTATTTTAGGAGCTATGAGGAGTAGCCCCACGAATGTGCTGCAAGTTGAATGTGCTGAAGCTCCTGTGAGAATTAGGATGCTTAGATTGGCATGTAGGTTTTTATCCAAAAAAATGTCGAACAATAACAACGCAGTCTTGGAATCTCTGTCCTCTCTAAATATTGCGAATGCGACAAGTGATTACTGGTCTAGGAGGCCTGATCAGTTGCCTATTCTGGTGAAAGCATTCGATATTGTGGGCCCGTTTAGTAGTTTAATGAGGAGGGGTATTGTTTCACCAGTATTTGAAGCACCTCTTGAGTCCATCCTATATCCGGTTAAAGTTGATCTCAACTACCCTAGGTGTCCTCCTTTCCCTCATCGGATTTTCTTTAGGGAGTACATTGAGAAGTATCATCCGGAGAAGTACATTTTATTCTGTGATGGATCGAAAGTGCTCCAAGAGCCTGCTGGTTTTGGAATATATGACATTCAATCTAATAGGTCATTTTCGTACCGTTTGCCCAAAGAAGCTTCTAGCTATACTGCGGAAGGTTATGCTCTTTTAGAAAGCATTGGAATTTCAAGTGAAGTTCAGGCCTCGGATATCCTAATATGTACGGACTCCTTGTCCCTTCTCCAGGAGTTAAGTAACCCGAGATCCAAATATGGGAACTCCATCGCTCTTAATATTAGGCACCAGGTCTACGTATCTTCTCTGATGAATAAGAGCATAACGCTTATGTGGGTAAAAAGTCATGTGAATATATATGGCAATGAGAGAGCAGATGCGGCAGCCAGGGATGCGTTGTTGGATTACCCCGCCTATCTTCCGCCTTCGGATATTATATCTAGTCTGAATGGGTCTTTCACTGGTATGTGGCAGAGGGAGTGGCAGGCATCTTCTGAACGGAAGGGTGCAGTATATGCCAGAATTAGGCCAAGAGTTCAGAAAGTACCTTGGTTTAATAGGATGCAGGGGTGTAGATTTTTCTTTTCTACTTTTAATAGGATTAGGATGAATCACGCACTTTTCCCGGCTCACCTATTCAAAATAGGTCTGAGGAGAGGGGGAGAGTGTGAGTGTGATTCAGAGTCGTGGGGTTGTCTCAACCATATGATATTTGCTTGCCCGAGGTTGAGGTATAGAGAAGAATTTGAAGAGGTCTTGGGATTGCTCGGCAAACAGCGGCCATGGATTTTGGCGTCCTTATTATGTGAGGAAGAAGATAAGGTGTATAAGTGCATTTTTAAATTGCTAGTGAGGAATAGGATTAAACTATGAACTGTTTCAGGTTTTTTTTTTTTTTTTTTTTTTTTTTTTTTTTTAATGTTCTAGCGAATTTAGGTAAAAGTATTGTTTGAATGTGGATGTGTGTGATTGGTTTGGCAAAATTTTTTGTTTGTTAGGATATTTACTGTGTATATATATATATATGTATATATATATATGTATATGTGTATATATATATATATATATAAATAAATGCTTTTGTAGTTAGTTCAGTCCATGGTGAGCTGGCCGAAATGGGACTATCCTGGGGCCTTAAAAGGGGGTTCCAAATGGAATTCCTTAATTAAAAAAA
>JAKCPI010019980.1:0-11284 GCA_023213315.1 Euborellia annulipes | reverse complement strand
CACGCTTTCTAAGATCTGTTAACAGATTAGTTTGAACTAGTAACTAATTAGTGAACATATGTGGTGGCATTCTTAATTCCTTAATTTTAATATTTTAATGTTAACAAACTTGTTAATTAACACAACTTTCATATTTTATTTTAATGTTCGGTTATTTGTGTGTGTTGTATTTAATAAAATGTTTATATACTTAAAAAAATCTTATATTATAATTATATTTAATATTTACTGAGTATCTAAGCACGCGTTATAGTTTTTAAAAAGTCGACTTTCAGAAATTCTTGATCGATTCCGAGAATCGAAAAATACCCAAAATCCAAAATCGACTTTTCGATCGCCTAGGCTGACTTTCCTTATCAGTCTGTTATATATTATATTATTCAAGAATTTCAATAAACAGCTCCTCCAAGAAGACTGGAAAAAGCAGCGGTGGAAAGCAAATAGCATTTATAAAAATTTAAATTTTTATTACTTATTGGATTGAACTGTCACCTCTTTTTAAAAATTTCTACCTTTGAAATAGACTTTTATTTCATAATCCACGGTTTCGCGATATGAGTAATAAAATTTACAGTAGAAACTCGATTATCCAGAACAGGTGTTGTCTGGATAGTCAAATACTAATAAAAAAAAAATTTTATGACACCTTTATTGAATCATACGGTAGGTAGGCTATATAAGAAAATAAAAGTACCTGTTTATAACTACTTCTAGTAAAACTATAATTACTCATGAAGCCTCAAAGCTTTAAGACTAGGAAGAATCTCTAATAATTGCTTTGATATTCTTTATTCCTTTCCACAGAGATAAAAAAAATAGCCACCTTTTGACCGGCTAATTGAGGATTCGGAGCTTTTGAATATCGTTAATGTAAAATTTAGGTCTTTGCTGTTTTGAATACTAGACTAAAATTTATTGTTTTTTTCAGGACAGAAAGAAAATGTAGACAAAATTTTTTTCAAAAGGATGTTTTTACTTCATGGATGAACGAAACCAGGTATAGAAATTATTCTATCTCTAGCCTCTATTATTAAATCAAACTCCTTTGTTTACTAGACGTTTCGGCGACGTTTATTGTGCCATCTTCAGTTGCTTAAGAGTTTTTAGAAAATAGAGTTGTTAATCCTCTGTCCATAAAACAGTTATCTACAATGGCCTTGTATAAGATAACAATGCAAATATATTCTTTTAACATATGATGAGACTTCCTGAGAAGCGAATTACGAAATGTCCAAATGTTGCATTGTTATTTGATACATAGGCCATTAGATATAACTGGCTTAGGGACAGACGATTAACAACTCTATTTTCAAATTGCAACTGAAGATGGCACAATAAAATTGGACGAAACGTCTAGTAAACAAAGGGAGTTTAATTTAATAATAGAAGCTTCCTACCTGGGTGCTCTTCTTAATTCCTGTTATTTCTTTTTGTAAATTTCTTCGTTTCTTTATGTTTATTAAAATTATTTGTAAGATTGTAATTGTTCATTATACTTCAAGCTCTGAAGATGATTTTAATTAAATTGTTCGTAATAGGAATAGGATTATAATTATTATAATGATTTTAATTAAAGCCGAAACGTCAGCAATATTTTTAAGGAAAATTGAATGCATTTTTTCCGTTTCTTACTCTCTAAATTAATAATTCAATAAAATTTCGAAACATTTCCATATCTTGGCCCCTATCCTGAGTCACAGGGGCTACGTTTAAATTTATTTATTTTTTTGAAATTTTCTTAAATTGTTATAATTTTCAGGTTTTGCTAAGGCACAAAATTTATCACTGACTACCACTTTGTAACACGTGTCCGATCTGGTGTCCATATGTGAGAAATGTCCAGATTTTACTAATATAAACTAAAAACTTTTCCAAATTGGGGAATTTTACTCCGCGCCACCCTGTAGTACTGATATGTACTGAGCGCCGATTTCAGTGCCTAATTTTCAAACATTTTTCCATACCCCCCCCCCAGACTCTCCGGAAGTCGTCAGTCCGAATCTGGCCTCAATAAATCATGGTAACCCTAGCTGAAACTGACATTTTTTTCTACTCGATATATGACAGTGTTCTTTTTTCTTACTCCAACTCCCATGTCAAACGACGACTGACCGAATCAACTCTCTATTTCTTCTTTAATAATTCTTAGTATAAATTAATTCTGCCTGAGGGAGATGGCTATTTTAAAGCGAATAATAAATGATTGTTCAATGATTAAGATTCTATATTAAATTTAGAAGACAGATTAGAAACTCTTTGAATGAGAAAAGTATCTAAGCCCAACATCATCATCGTCTTTGCTTTGAAATTAATGAATTTATTAATTAAGCTTTTCATTTGAAAATTTAGATCTTTATTTTTACGAAATCTATAGAAAATTGAATTAAAAATCAAGAGAACGAAAAGTGAATTGAAAGAGGCGAAATTTTTTATTCGTTAGCAGCGACAGACAACTGAGGCGAGTTAAATTAATTTATAAATAGAAAGAAACTATATTATTTGATCATTTTAATGGTTTTTTATCACATATTTTTTATGATTCATTAAAAAGCAGAGCTTTTGCCCTTTTTTATGTTTCGAGTTGCCAATAGCGTCTGACGATCGTCTGATTCCAACGTTCTTTATGCCAGGTAATAAGCAGAGAGAGAGAGAGAGACTCAAGATGCAATTAATGTTCTCTTTATATGAATCCAGGACACATAAAAAGTATAATTTATAATAGCAAATGGTATTAAATAAAAATTTTGATACTTAAAAAAAAACTTTTTCTTTTTTTTTTGATGGTGAAAAGCCAAGTAAAGAAAAGGGTTGGAGGTTTATCGAAAGGATTTGGGGAGCAGTTTTGCTTTTCTTTGGTATATAAAAAAAAAGTGTATCTAACCGCTCCCTTGTTATTATCTCGTTAATTCATTTTTTTGTAAATAATAAAAAAAAAAGTGTTTAGATAAAATAAATTGATTTTTTTTATGCAAACTGAGGACCTTTTTTATGTTTAGCTCTTGTCCTCATAATGATACAAATTGTGTATACAATGCAAAAAAAAGTAAAAAGTTTTACAAAAACTACTTTCTGTTTACACTTTCAATATATTGATGAAAAAATATGTAACAAAAAATTGATGTGTAATATAAAGATGATAGAACAAAGGAAAATAAAAGCATAAACATACGAATGCAACAATAAGACAAAAAACAAAGCAATAATAAAACAATATTAAAGAAAAAATTTGGTGTGAATGGTCGCACAGCACACTTCTGCACTTGTCACACCAGATTTTTAGTGTTGTCATATATTTAGTTTACTCGGATATATTAAAATTAAAGATGTAGTTTTTTTTTAACACTCTCACTTTTTTCACTCACACTCCTAAGAAAATATACATGTGGCGACTCCTCTCATTGTTAGTGACTTCCCTCTTTGTTGTTCATTGCTTCGCGACTCTGTTTTTGTTTTTTTGTAAAAAGTTTAAAGGCAAAAGGCCTTAGTTGCTGAAAAGCCTTTATTATATGTAAATAAATAAAAAGTTTATATTTTTATTATTTTTTCAAACCAAATAAATTATTTTTTATTCACCACACAAATTATAAATTTATTGAAGTTGTTCACTTCATACATTTTAAAGAGCATCTAGCCCCCGGGCTTGGTTTAGTTGGTAGAGTGCCGATGTTCCCAATGGGGTAATAACATTTCAATCTCCTAGCTCTTTTCTTTCTTGAGATTTTAGAGAGATACAGACAGAAACACAGACGATGTCTCGAAAACCACCTTTTTGGATCCTGGAGAAGTCCAATACTTTCTCTCTATATATATATATGTATATTAACATATAAATATGCCCACGGACTTCGTGTAGCGTGCTAACCTCGTATACCAAACGTCGCGGGTTCGGATCCCAGGCAGTCCGATGATTTTATTTAAGCCATTTGGATACCAAATAGAAATGCCAGGACCCCCAATAGATATTATAAATAAATAACGGTTATCGTAAAGTCTTATATGGGCTAAGTTGCCGAAAAGACTGTGTGAATGTGTTTGAATGAGCAAAAAGTGTGAATGTTTTGAAAAAAAAAAAAAAAAAAAAAGAGCATCTAAAAAATAATTGATTTTTGAATTTTAATCAAAATCGAGCGAAATCGAAAAAACTAAAAAAGTGCATTAGTAAGTTTTGGCTGATTTTGTTCAAAAGCTTCGATGTAGGTACCTAACTTAAATATAAAATTTCAACCTTCTAGCTCTTTTCATTCTTGAAATATTTTGTACACAGACGCATACACAGACTTCCGCGATGAAATGTGATTAGTGGGACTGACAATTGTGAGGGTGATTGAATAATCGGGGTCAGAGAGTCACGGAAATTTCCGTTTACATATTGGGCCCAAAAAGGTTTATTAAAAAAAAACTTTCCCTTGGAGACATTTTGTATCACTCCCTAATGAGAAAATTTATTTCAATTGAATCGACATTCAATCAATGACGGGGTGTAAATGACCTCAGATGCCGAAAGAAAAAAAAAAACTGCTAATAGAGTATGATTATTGAAATATTGAAAGCCTCTCACCACGTGGCCCGGACAGGTATTTTCAAATAGCTAATTTTTATAATAACCCCAACAATAAACTTAATTTCAGGCCTTTTATTCTTCCCCCTCTCTGTGTACGTCGTATTTCGGGGAATTCATTTAGGGACTGTATCATGTAACCATAAATTCGATTGACTCTTGTTAGTCAATCACAGAGCTTGTACGCGTTTTGTTTTACTGAGAGCAGTTAGAGCCATAAATATATTAATACTATATTATATATTTTAAATAATAGTTTTCGAGATCAATTCATTTGAATAAGATAGAACAACAATATTCACTAAATAGTATTATACTTGACAAGCCTTAGGAATATTTTCGTGAGTGATGACATAACAAATGAGAAATGGAATGCCAACTACATATATAGCCTGCTGAGAATGTTAAAATTCGAGAAAAGGCTTTTGAAGTTTTGTAAACAAAATATAGTAAATAGTGAATAAGCCAGAATCAATAGTAAAGAATGGAAGTAGATTTTCGTCACTTTGGCACTCAAAATAGAAGGTTCGTAGGCTTAACTCAAAAATTGTTTTTTTTTTCGGACCTTCGGCATTATGATTCTCAGCAGGCGATATATAAGAAATATTGAGTATTTATTGGTCGAGGGTTCAATAATCTGAGGCAAAGATAAGGCACTGGAGAATCCCGGGTTCGATTTGCGTGAGCCTTACCACGTATGGTCCACCAACAAAAAACATACTTATATAAATTATAATAATTTCTAATCAAATTATATTTTGAGCTCAAATATTATACATTTACAATATTAGTACCAAATTTCATTCTTAAATTAACTGATGGGGAAGGGTTGGAAAAGGCGCTCGAAAAGTCCATTTTCGATTTTGGAATCGACTTGATTTCCCACAGAGCACAAAATATTGCTGGAATGTTGCAGGAATCTTTCTATCTTATAACATTGTAGCAATATTGCAGCAATATTTTTTGGAGTGTTGCAAATAAAATATTGCTGAAATATTATTATAATATTTAAAAAAAATGTTTAGATCAAATTTTTCTAAAATTTTTTGTAATATTATAGAAATAATCCAGCAATATTTTTTTGCAATATTGCAAATATAATATTGGTGAAATATTATTGTAATATTGAAAAAAAATTTTCAATATTCGATTCAACAAATTTTTTTGAAATATTGTGATAATATTCCAGCAATATTTTATTTGCAACATTCCAAAAAAATATTACTGGTATATTATTGTAACATTGCAAAGAAATTTTGAATCGGATTATAACAAAATTTTTTTACATTATTATAATAATATTCCAGCAATATTTTATTTGAAATATTGCAAAAAAAATTAAGTTGGAATATTTTTACAATATTTCAAAAAAAAATTTTGTAATAATTTGATTTCATTTGACAAGTCAAAGAATACACAGCTGGAGGGGGACGCTTTGTTTTTGTTGTTAGAGATAAATAAAAAAAAGTTGTTGATTTTCCCGTGCAACTATTTTAATTTTAATCTTAACAAATGGCGCCCAACTTGAAATCGGTATGTGCTGCAAAGAAATGCTTAAGACCGGAAAAGGAGACACTGAATATTCGATGTGAAGCGAAATGCAAAAATTGGTTCCATTTCGAATATTTTGGTTATGAAGAACAAAAGGGCAGTTAATTTATTTGTGAAAAATATTGAAACGAGGAGGAAGAAAAAGGAAATGGTAAGTGCAAATACCGAGGCAATTTTAACATTGGCAAATAGTATAATAGTAAAATTTATTATAGGAAGTCATGTCGAAATTCGGGATTGGGGATTTGGCTTGGAGAAGAAAAGTAACCCTAAGTGACGCCGGAGCCAAAAGATGCGCCGGATTATTGCCTAAATGGGTTGGTCCATAAGAAGTCACCGACCAATTAGCCGATACAGTATTCACAGTGAAGGAGCCGAGTTCCTGAAAGAGAATAGATAGATGCCACATCTCGGACCTGAAACTGGCAAGCTCAATGAAGAGAGGGAAGAGTTGACACGTCAAAGAATACACAGCTGGGGACGCTTTGTTTTTGCTGTAACGTTAAAGTGAAATAAAAAAAGTTGATGATTTTTACTCCCGTGCAACTTTTTTAACTTTAATCTTAACACATTAAATAAATTGCTATATTGTAGAAATACAGTATTACAGGAATATTTTTTTGCAATATTGTAAATAAAATATATATTTATAATATCAACGACATTAGGTTTTGAGTTAGGATCCTAACTCAAATGTATTTCTTTTTCACGCATGTCGTGATATTATTATATTATATATATAGAATATTGCCAAAATATTACAATACAATATAGCCATAATATTCCATTTTATACTATGTCCCCAGTATATTGAGATGCAATGCATATATGCATTGCACGCATGTCGTGAATTTATTATATTACATATATATATAATAATCACCACATGCGTGCAATACATACATGCATTGCATCTCTATATACTGGGAACATAGTATAAAATGGAATATTATGGCTATATTGTATTGTAATATTTTGGCAATATTCCCGGAATAAAAAAAACGCGGACATAGGAATGTTGAAGGAATATTGCATGCAATATAATGGCAACATTACATCGCAATATGTAGGCAACATTGCTGTGCAATATTCTGACAATATTGTAATTCAATATTGTGACAATATTCCCTGAATAAAAAAAACGCGGACATAGGAATGTTGCTGGAATCCTGCAGGAATATTTTGTGCAATATTTCGAATGTTTTGAAATAATATTCCTGCAACATTCCAGCAATATTTTGTGCTATGTGGGTTTCTAAATTGATTAATAATTTCTGAAAGTCGACTTTTTGACTTTCAATTCGACTTTTTAAAAACCTCTATAACTCGTGCTTAGGAGTTACTCAGAAAATATTAAATATATCTTTTTATTTATAAGATTTATTAAGTATTTAAACATTTTGTTAAATACAACACACACAAATATTGTTTTCACCGAACATTAAAATAAAATATGAAAGTTGAGTATCAAAATAAAACATTAAAATATTAAAATTGAAGAATTAAGAATGCCACATATCTTCACTAACCGATCTTAGAAAGAGTGTTGATTGGTGTGTTATGTGTAGGTTTTAAAAGAAAGATGAAAGTCAATCATGAAAACGTTACAAACTATATTACCATCGGATACTAAGTATTGTTAGAAAAAAGTCGTCCAGTGAGAATCGATTCTAATCGACTTGAAAGAGTTTCAACTCGTCGATTATTTTCAGTAAAAGAAAGTAGAAAGCCAGCCAGAGTTGACTTTTCCATCCATACTTAGGCAATTAAAAATATCGCAAAAAATTTGGACTGATAGCCTTTCTCTAAATAAAACGCAAATTGTTAACAATTTTTTGTTTGATTTCTAATAATCTTATTTATAGTCTAAAATAACCCTAAGTTAGGGTGTTTGACTGTACTAAAAAAATCTCAATACTCAAAAGGTACTTGAACGACTGACGGGATTTTTTTTGCGATATCCTTCGGTTAAAAATATACTTAATTTAATTAATTTTTTGACGATCCGCCCACGTAAAGACAGAGTGAGCAACTAACCTAGATGATAAAGAGTTTAATTTCAATTTCTTTTTCTTTCTTTCTTTCATTAATTAGAAAAAGATGTTAATTTAGAAAATTTATATTATATGGTTTCTTTAAAATACAATTTGAATTTATTACAACGTTTTTTGTATTCTATTCTTATCTTCACATTCATTAAGAAATTTCCAAACTTTTTTTTTTTCTTTATTTTAATTTTATTTTATTAAATAGAAACTCTATATAGTCTCTTGATAAATTAAAAATTATGACTAAATATAAAATGTGTATTTTATGTAAATAGATGATAATTCTTAGCATTATAAAAAGCGGTTTTATATAAGAGATAATGCGCCTCGTCTCCTTTGGGATATACTAAAGTATTTAAATAGGGGAAAAGAATTACGGCGCTGCAACGAAACAAGGACAGTGAACAATGTGCAAAAGAAAGAACGTCTAAAAAATAAATAAAAGCCTTTTTATGTGGTCGTGTGTCAGAGATAAGTGGATAAAAAGGCTTTAAAAAAAATAACCTGATGATGTACTCGGAGGCCTTGCCTTGCTTGGCTGACTGGACCGCAAGCAGCGAGCAGACAGGGGGGGGGTATTGCAAAAATCAATTAATTAATCCCAAGGGATTCGCTAACAACTTCTTCTTTTGATAGGGAATTCTTTTTTTTGTTTCTCTTACCTATATATGTTAAGGCCTAGAGAGAAAGTATTGGATTCATGTCAAAAATTCGATGTTGAGATTTTGAAGGACGTTTTGAGGTTCTCTGAATCCAAAAAAAGTGGTTTCCGTGACATGGTCTGTCTGTATGTGTGTGTGTGTGTGTGTGTTCAATTTAAAGCATGAAGCAATTGAGCTAGTAGGTTGAAATTTTATATTTAAGTTAGAAACCCCCCTAGGGCGTGAAAATAAGCTTTTGATCAAAATTGGCCAAAAAGTACTAGTATTTTACTGATGTACTTTTTCAGTTTTTTTTTTTCGATTTTCTCAAAATCCGCTCCAAAGATTTTGATTAAAATTCAAAAATCAATTATTTTTTAGATGCTTTTTAAAATGTATATTCTCATTTTGCCCTCAAAATTGTTTGAAGCACACTTTACTCTTGTCTTTCATAGGAAAGATAGAAGAAATGGTTGTCATGGTAACAAAATATAAATAATTTCCCATACTTATAAATTGTACAGTTAACGCCCCCCGGTAGCCACCGATACTATGTATTTTCAATATATAAAATAAATTTATCACCCCTAAATGGCCTCTGGAGCCGAAAAGGGGTTAAAAAAAAAAAAAAAAAATTGTACATCTTGAATTTTAATATTTAGGCCGAAACTAAATATATCTCAAAACAAAAAAAAATCTGGTGTGACAAGCACAGAACACAACTTTCGATTACCGAAGGTAAGAGCAAGTTGTGTGCTGTGAGACCAGTCCCACCAGATTTTTTTTTAGAAAAAACTTGTTTTTCCGATATTTACTTAGAATGACTTAAAAATGACACTCGATAAAGATGATGAATGTTCAAAACTTTTCAAAAGCGAATGAATATAAGCTTAATCTACAATATTAATACAGTATAAACAAAAAAAAAAAATTATTTTATTAAATCAAGATAATGAAATAAATTAAAAATAGGTAGCACGATACTTTCTTATACTCTCATTTTTATAATATTATTGCAATAATAAACTACTTAAGATTATCAGAATAAATTCTCTCTGGTTGTAACCAACAATTGTTTTATTTCGCCTTCAATCTGTATTACGGCCTTCCTCGACATGTCTTTGATGATATTTGGACTTACTTCCACCTAATTTTGTTCATAATTGATAATAAATAGATATTAAATGACGAAAAAAAGACAAGTGAGGACCTCTACCTCTGCTCAATGACTCAATATTAAGTGAAAATAAACTCTTAACACAATGTGTCATAATACTTAACATCTTAATTATTTTGAAACAGCCTAAGTTTTGAATTTCTAATGAATTTTTAATTCACTTGAAAGGGTGGAGAAGAAAATTAAGAGGGAAAAAAAACATCTAAGGCTGGCTATATGTAATTTTAGGGTGTTATTTTTTTTACAAGACACCGTTTTTTTTTATCCCTAAGGGTTAAAAGGAAATTCATGAATGAAAAAAAAAGAATAGGGTCATTGGATTTAATTTATACAGTAGAGATTCTTTATTGAACCAAAGAGGCTGTCGAATTCTAGACTAATTTTATTTCTTTATACGTTCTAACTATTACCTATTTATTAATATGTAATATTCTGTAGCCTATAAACCTCGAGATTTTGATTATTCTGGATGTTTTAGATAAAAACATAACCCTCAGCCTTGGACAGGCAACTAGGGGGGTTCGATTATGGGAGAAAATAATCGATTATTCTGATTAATCGGTTATTGGGTCCGGAGAGACAAAAAAATAGTCGTTTATACCTTTTTTTCTCTAGCAAAATTTTTTTCCCCTCCAACAAAATTTTTTTCATTCTGGGAAAATTTTTTTCCTCTTGTGTGAAAATATTTTGACCTTTTATTTTTTTCGATTTTTTTTCCCCAATAATCGATTGTGGAAAATAATCGAAATAATCGATTAATCGATTATTTTTTAAGAAAATAATCGGTGAATAATCGATTATATTGCGCAGCCCTACAGGCAACACCATATTCCAACTTGCTCTCAACATTGTGCCCTTTAATCCCAAACAAATTCCTTGTTCTATTAAGTTTATGTAATTTCGTTAAATGTTTTATTTTGCCTTATTTTTTTTTTAATTCCATCTATTTATAGAGAGACATTTAATAATCCCTTTAACCTCGTATACCAAAAGTCGCGGGTTCGGACCCCAGGCAGTTCGATGATTTTATTTAAGGCATTTGGATACCAAATGGCTTAAATAGAAATGCCTGGACCCCCAATCGATATATTAAACATACGAGTATCGTTAAAAGTCTTAAATGGCAAAAGTTGCCGAAAAGACTGTGTGAATGGCAGTGGCGTCGCGAGGGGGAGCAAGGGGGGGTCATCATGCCCCGGGCGTTACTCACAAAGGGGCGCCAAATGCCCCACAAAACAAAAAATTGCTGGATAATTTTTATTTTTATTATAATTGATTTCTGGAAAATATATTTTAAATTTAGTGCCCA